>WBMV01004075.1:395966-415612 GCA_013396655.1 Campylorhamphus procurvoides
GGCTCTGCCGGGGCTGCGCTGCGGCGGGAGGCTCCCGGTGTGGGCGGCCGCTGGGTGCGACCGGAGCGGCAGCAGCGATCGTCTGGGGAGCGACTGCGGAGCGCCGGGTTCAGCCTCCCGTCAGGCGTGCCCGCCTCTCGGGGAAACCTGGCAGCTCCCCCAGGAGAACGGGAAGGTGTCGGGGCCGCAGGTGTTCAGCGTCTCCGAGTCTCCAGCCGAACACTCTTCGGTTGGAGAGAAAAACAATGGGAGTTTATCAGCGGTTGAGCCCAAGTGAGTTGTCCGGGGAGATGCTGAAAGTGAATAACAGTGCCAGGAATTAAACTGGAAAGTAAAGCCCTGATTTCAATTGTCCTCTTCCAATGCAATAGATCTTCCCCAGTCATCCCCCCAATGAAAAATACCCGTGCATAAAATATGTCCTTCTATAACCCTTCAGTGTGGTTTTTGGAGCTGTGTTTTGACATACTCCCCACCCCTCTGGTGGGCATCTCGATGGAGTGACTGGCCAGCTGTGTCCCAGGCTGTCAGGTTCTTTGAGCCTGCCATTTATAATAACCTGCTTCTCTTTTGTTACCGATCAAATCCCGCTGCTGCCAGAAACAGTGCTGCAAAGGAAACGAACGGAGAAGCTTATGTACCACTACAGTGGCAGACCCGAGACGGTGCAGAGCCTAGAGGGTTAAAGCAACAGGATGAAGTCAGCACAAAGCAGCCCACAAGCACTGGCAAATAAATAAATCGTCCTAACTACGTTATTATTATGGCTTGCCTGAGGTTCATTGTCTCTTTCTTTCTTACCTGAATGTCTGTTACATTTTCTCCTTGTTCAAGAGAAGCAATCAAGGGAGATTCTGAGCAGTAAATGTCTCCTGCCCATTTTGGATGTTTCTAAAAATACTACCTTACCTCTCCATATCTAGAGATCAATCGAAAAATCAAAATAATGAGGTAAGCAATCCTGCAGATTGTTCTGTTGAGCGTTCTTGCATTTCTTCCCAAAGGAGAATGTAAAACTATATATAAAACAGATTCTCTTGGATTCTGACTGCAGTTCAGCACCCTCTGCACTGGTGGCTGTAGCTCAGGGAGGCTTCCCTAGGCACTTGGAAATTGCATTTCTCGGTACAGCTTTATACGACTGGCAGATGTGTTCTGCACAGTGGTGTCATTTCCTAGCTCTAAGACAGATAAAATTAGCTGTGGTACAGCTGAGGGAGATGATGTGTTTAACGCATTGCAGTTTGAGTACATGTCTATACCTGCTTCTGTTTGTCTATGAAATAGGAATAATGTCCTATTTTCTTCACAGGAAGGAAGCAAAGGTGGGAAGGGTACATATAAACATTAACTTTTTGAGATACTGTTTTGGTAGAATTCTCCAAGTGAATACATTTTTCAAAGCACACAATAGCTACTTGGTGCTCTTCTTGAACTGGTAGACAGGAATAGCATAAAAACATGCAACACCTTGACTGAAAATAAGAAGAAATTTCTTCTATCTCCACTGAATCTTCTCCCTGAGGATTTAAAACTATTTTCCAAATTAATCCTTGATCTCTGACATTCTTAATGATTTTTTTTTTTGAGACAATAAGTGCTCCTGCTATTTCTAAAGGTTAGGATATGTAACTGACTAACAGAAAACATTCCGTGTAATGTTCACCAATGACAAAAAGCAAGCAAAGCCAAGATGAACAAAGGAATATTTCTAGAGATATTTCTTTTAACTTTTGAGGAAACAGTACTGTTTCAGGAAATTTCAGGGTGATTTGCAGACAATTTGAAAAGGCCAGGCTTAACAAATCGGTGCCAATACCTCAAAGACATGAGGTGAAGATGCAGAAAATGTGTCACAGAAAATTAAGTGGGTTACCTGTATCTGATCTACTTGCTATGAGTATTTTTAACATAAAGAGTAAGAATTTGGACAAAATAATTAAGGTTGCCAAAGGTCTGAGTGACCACCTCACCATCCCATATCAACTAATGGCCTTTTGGTGAAATCTCATTATGGGCTTGATCTGAGAAGAGAAAGTAGGAAACAAGACTTCTCATGGTTTGTGTTTAGATCATAAATTTTTTGAAACTGTTTTCTAAACTATTCTGCTGATTTGCTATTCTTGACTATTCTGCCAGTGCTGATCCCATTCAAACTTAGTCAATTTATTTAATTGGATGAAAGTGGAGAGCACAGAGAAAGCATGAGAAGTTAGGAGAATATTTGTGTTTGAGCAAGGAGAGATGAGTGTCTAAAGCTTCAATGGGTTTTGCAGAACCAAATGTTTTCCATATCGGCTATACTTCTCCCAGTTGCCTTTCTCAGCTCAGTATTACTTTTTGACGACACTGCACTCCACCCTGGAGAAGATTCCTGTTCTCCATGCTCCAGGCTGAGGCCCTGCCCTGGTACCTGACAGGCCCTGGAGGCTGTGTCTTGTGATGGTTCCACTATCCTACATCCTAAAAGATCAAGCTGTTACCTACAAGACTAAACAGCCATCTAGATAAGCAAACAATAGACTACTCACTGATCTTGTAGGTGCCACGATGGCCAATTTGCTCCATCGTTTACCCCTGCAGCCTAGCATTGACCTTGTGGAACAATACAATACCACCATTTCATCCTGAACTCATCCACCTCACCCTTAGGAAAGAGGCCTATCTGTAAACATTTGCATTTTTATCAGCTCAAAATTCTTTCTCTTGACTGTTTAGGAGTTCAGAATTTGTGCATAATATGTTTCCTCTTGTGAATGCATATGATAATTTAAAATAGTTGGTTTTATTTTCTCAATTTCCTCCCCAACTTTTTGTTTTGTTTTGTTTTCTTGTTTTAGTTTTATGTTCTTCTGCTGTGATCCTGCAGGATCAAGATGGTGAAAGACTAAAACAATAATCAAAGAAATGTGAGAAGTAATAGTTATTGCATAAATCACTTCTTCGTATCTATTGTATTTGAAATATATCAGAAAAAATCTACTCTGAAGTTAATAAAGTAACTGTTTTTTTCTTTACGTGTTCTTTTCAGGTATCACTGCAGCACAGCAATGTTATAGTCCCAGACCAAATGAGAGTGGAAAGGTATTTCAGGAACAAGGGCACAATGTCTGTGCAAAGAAAAAAAAACCCAAAGCATAAATCCTGGAACTGATGGGGAACCTGACCAATCAAGGACTTTGATCAGGCATGAGAGAGTAGAAAGGAAAAAACAGAGCAGGGTAGGATAACTATAATTTACATCGCTATAAAGAACGGGGATGGAGGGGAGGAACATGTTTGGGAAGCTTTTAATGATAAAACAAAAACAAACAAAACCACAAAAAAAACCCCCACAAAAAAAAGTATGGATGGTGATGAAACAGTATGACCATGGCTGCCTCTTAGAAATGACTGGTGAATAGAATACATGTATGCTATCACTCTGTAAATAACTACTGAAAAGTGATAAAGTGAGCACCCAGCTACCTTCATGGAAGTGCCTTTTCCTACATAACAGTTCTCCGGTTTAGAGCTGATACTTCCTTCCCCATGGCCAGACACTTGCCAATTCTTTCTTGAATTCCTAAAGCATGGACAAAGTTTCAAGCAAGGCTGTCCTGGAAGCAGTTTTGTCCAGGTCACTACGAGTGTTTGATAAAAATACACTGCTGTTGCTGTCTCCCTGGAGCTGTTGTTAGCTTTCATTTCTCTAAGCCTGTCCTTAGTATGGATATGTATTGCTCATGCACTCACCTATCAGCCCAGGACTCAAAATGTGACCATGTCCATTATACTTACCACAGTGCAAAAGTCCTTTTAGGGATTCATGTTATGTACAATTCTGGATTGAAATTTAAGTGTTAGTTCTTGGTTTGTGATACTGTGGGTGCTTTAAGATGTGTTGTTTTTTAAGGCTTCTCTGCTGAACTCCTCTGATGAAATTGTAGCCTTATCTTTGAGAGCCTCTTGTCAGGTGATGTTTGCTCCATCTTCATTGATCTCACTCCTTTTGTAGACCTATTCCAATTCATGCTGAATGAATATCTGGTTTGTAAATTGTAGTGTTGAGATCTACCCCTCTGAGAAGTGACAAGGGCCTTGTTTATTTTTCCTCCCCTCCCTAAGACAAGAAGCAACAGGGGTAACCAAGCTATCTCTCTCTGAGGCTAGCATCAATATCACTGACCAGTCTGAGTCATGCTCCTGACTCACAAAAATTGGTTTTAGGAAGAATAAATGTAGCCACTCCCCCCTCTCATCAGTGCTGGGTAATTGTCTTAAGGAGAACAATAAATTTTCTCTTAGCAATGCTACTTCAAAGGCCTTTGGATAAGAAAATAGATAATTCAGTTAAGCCATAGGTTCCTTCAGCACACATTAGCATTTCTGCCCCTTGGTGATTGTTCAAGACGGTTTTGAAACATTTAAGAGTCATAAAGCTATGGTTACCATTTTACCTTTCCTTCAAGGAGGAATAACAGAAAAAATGCACTACCTTATTCCTACTACCTTAGTTAAGAATTAATCATTCAAATTATAAACGATGACTGGAACATAGCTGAATAAATTATTTGTTTTCTTTCTTGATCAGATACTGCTCTAAATCATCTTGGCTGTTTTTAAGGTACTCAGGAAAATATCCCACCTACCTAAAATTGCATTTAGAGTATTACTAATGCCCTATATCACATGCATAGTTTGAAACTGTGAGCTCAGTCTTGCAGGCCTTACTCAGGAGTAATCTTTTTCAGATTACAAATAACAAATCTGAAGATCATCAAGATCAAAATCTGGATGACTATGAAAAGATGTGGATATAAAACATCTAGTATCAAAGGATCAAAACAAATACCTATCCTTAGTAGTATAAATTGTAGCAAAAGTATTACATAAAATGTTATTATTCGCGTATATATGAAGTCAAGTATGATTATAGTGTTTAAGCATGTACTGTGGGCAGTTGAGAGAGTCATGACTAGGGCAGTTACTATATTATCAGGTAAAAATACAGTAATAAATATTAAGGTAAGTAGGAGCAAACTTTTAAAAAGAATTCAGAATGTTGCTTGTCAGTTCATAAAAATGAGGAAAATTAACTAAGTCATTGTAACATCAACTATATTTCTATTTTGTACTAATGGAAAAGATCAATAGGATTTTCCTCTGCCTAAATTCACTTTTGCCAATCTGATAACATGGCAGCCTTGTATTGAGCCATTGGAGCTTGAACATATCATGTTATGGTCACATCTAGTAATAGTACTGTTGGAGGTTACATTCAGGCTACATGTTATGCAGCAGTAAAGACATTTTGTTTTAGGACTGAAGTGGATTAAAAGATAGAAAAGTATTTTGTATGTAACAGCAGTCCAAACATTGACATTTTGTTATCTTCAGTTCTGGCTAGATTCAGTGAGAGCTGCACATGCTTAATAATTACTAAAACTGACACCTAAGTTACTAAAAATATCTTGGATTACTGAAAGGGATTTTAAAATGAATGCACATAAAAGGCTTTTAGATCTATTCAATATTAGATTTACAGTAAAATTTAAATTTGTTTATTTTTCATGTTTCACTCAACTTGATGTTAAAAACAACCACGTCCTTTCACTGTTCAAAGCCTTTCACATTCAAGCCCCCAAGTCCCAGCAATGCCTTTTACACTGCAAGGCATACACTGAGAACGGTCCACCAGGAGAGCAGAAGAGGCCCACAGCTGGTCTGTGAGACTCTAGTTATGAGTAATCATATGAAATCTTCTTAACAGCATATGTAATGGTCTTTAAAAATGTTAAGGGTTAGTTATAAACCACTGGTTGAAAGCATCTGAGAACCACTATCCTAGCACATTTTTGCGTTTTTTTTGCTATCTACATGGAAAACACTTATTTACTGTAAATGAACTGGTCTCTAGAGGAATACTTGCTCTACAGGTCACTGCAGAAGGACTTGTAATGGCACTGGAGGGTCAGAGGTTTAAATCAAGCCCAGCTAGAATCACCTCCTCCTGTCATCTGCTCCAGACTAAGGTAGTAGAGAGGAGTCTTGTGTTGTATAATGAGGATGACACAAGTGTCCATACAGAGGTGGACCAATCACATCACAGTGCATTTTCAGAAACAGCGGAGGTAGTCATTTGGGATCTTCTAGAGGTCTTCCTTTAGGACTTGCCAAGCTTTGCACTAAGTTGCTGAGCCACATTCTTCCACCCTTTTTCGTTTCTCTGCCTAGCTCCCTTTGCCTCTTTTCCTTTTACATACTCTTTCTTTCACTTTGCCTTGTTTGCCTTTGTTTCCCAAGCAGAACCTTTTCCACGCTTCCTTCCAACCAAACCAAAATAAACCAAACTAAACCAAACCAAACCCCAAGAACATCCCATGGTATTAATGAATCAGATGATGAATTTGCAGTTTGCACTGTTGGTGTGTGTTATCCCTTCCCTTGCAAGTTGGATGGGTTTTGCTTGTTTCCATATGGGCATCTAAAAGGGACAAATTTGTATGATAACCTTTTATAGGCAGTGCTGAGAAGCTGCAGCCTCTAGAATACAATGTATGTCATTCTAAGTTGAATGTTTAAGATAATTCTGTAGTTGTTTCTATTTCTTCTTTAATTCTGGAGGTAAACAAGTGTAAGCAGTTTACATTTAAATGTCTATCTATTAGGAAGATAACAGTGGGTACATTAGATGAACTTCTCTTTCAGTCTGCATGATTTTCTGGGTTCTCATCATCTACCAGCCATTACTTTTAAGTGGCTACTGAACTGGAGAATGTATGCTAAGATATTAAAAGGAGAAAAATACACCAGGATAACCAGGTTTTAAAACAGTCCTTTGCTAATGATTTTTAATGAATGAAACTTTTTTAACTACTGCAATTTTTGCAATTGCCTTTTAGTAATTAACTCAAATTGAGATGAATAATCCTTATCAAATGACATGTCTTAAGTAATGACATGAATGAAGCATGTCCAGCTGAGCTATCTGTGAGGAAAGGGATATTGGTGTGCATATGACTTGCTGGACATTCCTGGCTTGAATTCCACTGAGCTGGTTGATTGTGGTCCTGATAGAAGACTCAGTTTAGGCTAAACTGAGCTTGTATACATTGTTGCTAGGCTGGCTAGCTGTAGGAAGAAAATGACTGTGGGTCCCATGATGGATGCACTGCTTGGAGTTTTTTAAGAATAATATCTGAGTTGCAGAGTCAAAGTGTCAGCACTGTCACAACCTGTTTTGAAAATGACACTGAGACTTAAGCTGAGATCTTTGTAATCACTAGATGCTTATCTGCCTCCACCTTTATGTGGTTCTGTTGAAGTTCGTGATGCTCTATTGAAGTACAGGGAAATGTAAGCACTCAGAAAAGGGTCAAGAATACCCCTCAAAAATAGTGTTGCTGTGTATAAATAAATATTAAAATATACATATTCATAAAGAGATCTTGCTTTAAAAGGAAACTCTGATCTAAAAATATGGCTAACTAAAACTCTAAATTCTAATTATAAAGTATTATAATTAGGAAAACCAATAAAAATTTTAAAATTATAAGACAATAGTATAGTGACCATAAATTCTGTTGATATTAGAAAATCCACCTTGTTACCTAAACCAAAACTGTTCCTTTCTTTATTATTGGTCTGTTTCTCATGTATATCCATATCCATTTTAATTTTGCTGTGAGACAAGCAAAAATATCCCTTTTAGAAAAAAAGTTAGGAGGTTTGGTGGTTTTATATGGGAACCATACCAAATTTTGTTCTTTTTATTTTTTAAACAGAAGAAAAGAACCAGAACTCTTACAGTAAACAATGGATGTTAACAATAAGAAATGAAATCAGCAAGAGTTAATGAAGATCTCTATAGTCAGAAAACAGATAGTGTTGTAAAGATAAAGTTTTTTGTTTTGGGTTTTGTTTGGTTGTTGGGGTTTTTTTCCTGTGACCTATTCCTCTTTCCTAAATTAAATAAAAAACCTGCATGAAACATTAAATTGAAAGGCAACTAAAGCTAAGATAAAACACCTCTCTTAAACCCATAATGCCAGGAAATTCAGAGATGAAGTTACAACATTACTCTTACCCCATACTGCAGTACTTTTGGTGGTTGAAGTTTCTCCTTGTTGACTGAGATAGATAGGAACACAGATACTTTTTTGCCTTTCCTCAAAATTTTCTTTGAGGTTGAGAGATAGAATTTTTTAATACCTCACTGCAACAATTCTATTTTCTCCTTCAGTGTGTTCTGCACATTGGAATATATTCTTATCATATTTTTGGTTTTACAGTTGGCTAAAATAAATAGAATGTTATGAGAAAAAGCAATTAATATAAGTTATATCTCATACCTGTTTTAGATGAGGCTTCTTTTTGTCATTCTGTTGCAAGTTCCAAACAGAACAAGTATGTAGATTAAGTTGAACTTGTGCATGCCTTTGCAGGTTTAAGGACATAGACTACCTAAAAGAACTCATGAAAATATTACTTGCATCAGAGTGTTTCTGTGTGTTTCTGAGTATAGTCATTGTCTTCCATGTGCAATATTAAAAAGCATCTGCCATAACTCCAGTGTGTCCTTTGAAAATTTAAGCAGGTGCACTTATTTTCCATCATTATGAGAAAAAGAATTTTTTTTCTATATATATTTCAACTTTATTGTACTCCTGAAATACATCAAAGAAGCATCTGATATGAAGCCTCAAAGTATGTGTTATTTTCAGCAGGGTTAAAAGGATCAGCAAGTTTTTTTTTTTAAACAGAAATCGCTGGGCAGGTTCAATTTATTTTTTGTTCAACCTTCCCCAGTTTTTACCTATGGCCCACTGGGTGGATAGGATGAATGACATTGCTGAGTATTCACCTCTTTCCTAAAATGGTAGGAAGAAGGGAGGAAGGAAGAAAATTTACTTAGCTAACACTTTGTATATGTTAACCTATTAGAATATAGAGATTTAGAAAGACATTTGTTAATTTTTCAGAGTAAGGAGAAATTAGAAGGGTAATAGATCTCAAGCATGAGCCTCTGAGTCATTATATCTTAGATATTCCTTAGCAGAGTAGTGCAATCCAAACATCTCCTATTTTTCAGGGTTGTCTTTAGAGGAACTCTGTCAATCTACAGGAATTAAAAGCAGAGCACAAAAGTACAAATAATTAATCATATAAAATACATTCATCTGCGTCCTGATTCCTTCAGTCTGTATTTTGAACATGATACATGTTATGCATAAATCTGATTACAGAGCAAAAAAGAAATTCAAAATTAAATCAGGTTTCCCTAAAGAGGGAGGAGTTTCATGTTATCAAAATTAAATGCAATAAGGAGTAAAAGGTGGTATTTGTGAAAATTGTGGAACACATATCAAAGTTTAATGAGAATTCAAATGAGCTAAAATAATATTTATGTACATTGATAAGAAAATATGCTTACTTTTTATTGAGGTTAAAATTGGAGCAGCCTTCTAATGGCCTAACAATGCAAGAGCTTTTCAAAAAAACTAATTCACTAATTGCCAGATAGTACCAATTTATCTGGTAAATAGAAAAAGCGATATTCATCCAGAATGAGCATGACAAAATCAAGCTTTTAACAGTCTGAAGAATGGTTAGGGGAAAAATATCCATGTTTTATTCTTGTCTCCTCTGATATTTGCTGTCCTCCATAGTTAATATTTATCCTAACAATGGGTTTAATATTGCTTTGAGAAAGAGATGCTATAATGAAAGAAAATATGTGTCAACCATGTATAATATCAGTTTGTTCTCTAAATAATAAAATTCTAATGTCCTTAATAAAGTTTGCAATCCTTATTTTGAAAGATAGAATCTAATCTACAAAGTAAGATTTATTATCCTTTGTTACACTTTAGTTTTGTGTATTGTTCACTGATTTATTTTACAAGTTAATAACAGGACTATATTTTTATTTATACAGTTTGATATAATTGCTACTGTCTATTTAATGATAGTATAACTTGCAGTTAAAGAATTTGCTTTACCGATACAAAAGGTTTCCATGACGTATCCTTTTTTTCAGTCACTGAATTGCTACCAATTCTTAGGTGAAACTATTTGGCTTTCCGTCACACTCTCTTATCCCTTTATTTAGTGCACAGTTAAGTGTTCTCTTGAACTTTGGAGGTTTGATGGCAGGTTTGCAGGGTTCAAAACATCTGATTTGTTGGGGGCTGCCTTTGGAAATAGAAAGCACATAAGAAAAATTAGTGTTGCTTCTGAAGACTTGGATGGAATATAAATTGTCTTTCATAGCCAATATAAACCTTTGAGGACTATGCTTCTGCAAGATAATGATGGAGATGGTTTAAAGGACAGTAAAAATAAAAAGTTTTCTATTTTTGATGAAAAATTGTCTTCCTTTAATTGTACCAGACTAGTAAAACAAGTTATGTGGTCTTTTACTACTAAGTTTTGTAATCTCTCACTTCTAACTTATGTAGTCATTCCAGAGTCCTGTCTGTAGTGCAGTGTCTACTCATCAAATCAGTAATCGGGCAATGGTCTGAAGCACTGTGGCACAACTGAGGTTTTTACATCAGTATTACAGCCTGTCTGAGGGAGACCACTGCATGTTTCTGACATGTTTTTCAGGGACACTCTCTCCTTGTTTGTTGTCACAGCTTCTTTATCTGTGAAACACTTTTCTCTCCCCTAGCAACTTTAAAATCCTTAGAACTTATTCCCATTAAAAGAGGGGACTTACACACAGTGTGATGACAACATCAGCTATTCTTCAGAAAAAAAACCCAAAACAAATCCAAACAAAAAAAGAAAATCCATAGTGTAGGTAACACGGGACTGAAGAGCTTTCAGAAAATCCTTTACTAAAAATTATCTGCCAGGTTGTTTATGCTATGGGGGAAAAAATGGTAGGGAAAGAATAAGGCAAGAAGTAACAAAGCATAAAGCCTTAAATCTTGAAAATGGAAACCCAGTATTTACCTGGGCTATATCAGGGGAGTAAACCACTTTCTGTTTCACCCTTACCTCTTCTGAAAACATCCTCTTCTAAAGGTGAGAAGGAAAACTTGTCTATGTGTCTATTTGATCATACAATTTGGTTTATTTATAAATTCATCACACTTTCACTTGTACCTATTCGTATTCGTAGTTCTTCGATAGATGACAAGCAGTAAACAGAACACCTACATGACAGCACAGCTTACCTACTCCAACTTGAAATCATGGCTAATGGCTAAGATGGGTACTTAAGTAAGTTTTCCTGCCTTCTGTTCAGTTTTTAGATCAAAGACTGTATGTTGCATCCAGATTTTGATAATGTAAGGCACCATTTCAGCCAAATGGCCTCTATGGATAAGGCAGGAACATTTTTTAGTTTCTAGGGCAATTAATTAGACATCTGCACTGTCACTCCCACACTTAAATTAATCTCCATATGTTCAGTTATCATGGAGGGGGGTAGAAGAAGAAACTGAAATGAAAACTTGTAGCCACAGATTTGCAATATATTTTTTCAGACACCTAAATTTCTGTCAGCATGTTGGGAATTCATTAGCTCTTTATTACATGCTTAACTAACCAGCACACCTCATAATTTCCACATAAACAATGGCCCTGTCACTTTTCATCATACATTTAAAACAAGGGGAGGAAACAAAAATAGTCTTGCTCATGAGATTTTAGTAGTTTTATCACATTCAGTTTAGCTACTATTTACCTGTGAAATACTAGTTCTGATTCAAATGGTGCTTCTCAAACTACTTGTTTTGTTATATATTGTCTGCAGTTCATTTAATTTCTTGTTTCATTTCCTTGTTAATTTGGAAGGCGAAATCCATATGTTCTTACTAATTTTTCTGAATTGCCCAAGTTCTAATAGCTCTTGTTGGAAACCCTTTTAGATCACTTTTAAATTAAGTGTCTTCTGTGTTGAGTGGCCTCAGGTTAAAAAAGAAATACGAAAAGCGCGTCTGAACTCGTGAAACACTTCAACACAGGAAATGTTAAGAACCAACAGCTAGTGAAATGTAGAAATATAACCAGTGGTTATGTATCCTTGGCCTGATACAGTTGTTTTCTTTATGTAACATTCCTGTGTTTTAAGGCATTAAATATGTTCCCAGTCAAAAGTTCCCACCCTTGCCTGCGGCGTTTCAGTTGCACAAGACTCAGTCTGACTGACCAGTACATGTGAGGGAACAAACTGTACTCTTGTATGGGGTCAGGCTGGGATGGAGCTTCTTTTCCCCACAACAGCTCTCATGGTGCCACACTGTGCATTGGTGATAGAAATGTGTCGATAAAACACCAGCGTTTGGCCACTGCTGGCACAGCACCAAGGCTGTCTCTCCGACATTCTCCCCTCACCAGTAGACTGAGGATGGCCAAGTTCTTGGAAGGGGATACAGCCAGGCCAGCTGACCCAAACTGACCTAAGGGACATTCTATAACATATGGCATCTGCTCAGCACTGAAAGCTAAGAGAAAGAGGATGGGGGTCATTCATTAGTATGGTGTTTGTCTTTTGGAGAAACCACTAGACATATAGAAGCCTTACTTCCCAGGAAGTAACATCTCCTGTTGATGGGAAATAGAAAAGAAATATTTTGTTTTCCCTTGCTTCTGTGCATGGCCTGTACTTTTGCATTATTAACCCTGAGATTAGCTCAGTCAGTTAGAGCATGATGCTAATAATGTCCAGGTTGTGTTTTTACCCCTGTAGGGACCATTCACTTAGGAGTTGGACTCAATGATCCTTGTGTGTCCCTTCCAACTCAGAATATTCTGTGAGGGGTTTTTTCCACCTTTTTTTTTTTTTTTCCCTCCTCCTGCAGCCCTGCTGAGGAGAGGAAGTGATAGAGCAGCTTGGTGGGCATCTGGCATCTAGACGGGTCAACCCACTGCAACCACACAGGCACAAGTCTTTCATACAGGGCTGCCTATCTAGGAAATCACAGACTCAGCTCTTCTAAGCTAGTGCACACCTGTATTTAGGAGGCTTACCACCGAGGTCTGGCTGTGGTAAGGAGGCCTCCCAGCTTTTGGAAAGGAGTATGACAAAAAAATCCTAACTTTCTACAATGGCTGTTGAACCATGCTGGTACTATCATTCTTTGCTCTACAGTACTTCAATGAATAACAGGTACTTGAAGCCATAGTTCTATAAATTATTGACCTGCAAGATTTTACATTTCAGTAAACAAAACCACATTAAGGAGGAACAAGTTCAAGTCCTTATGGAAAAATCTGCTTGATCTTTACATCCCTGTATTAGTTCTGTGACCTTCTTATCTTTAAGTTTTCATTTTTAATTTCTGCATTTTTTTGTGTCTCAGGATCTTACTTGGTTTAATGTTGGGTTTTTTCCAGCCCCTACCTACCTTCTTGTGTTCTTTATTCTCCATATGTAGCACTTGGACCATTAGGACAGAGAAGACTGTTGAGTTGTAGCCACACCTGTGCTTTTTTTTTTTTTTTCCAATTGTAGATATTGAAGAAATATGTTGGAACTTAATCAATCGTGTCTTCTTGTTGTTCTCCTTCTCCTCCTTCTCCTTTTCCTTCTTTTTTTCTTCTTTTCTTCTTCCTCTGCTCCTCCTCCTTTTTCTCCTTCTCCAGTATTTCTCCCTTTCCTCCCATTCTTCCTCCCTTCTTTTTCTCCTTCTCTTCTTCCCTGTCTGTAGAACCACTAAGAAATTCAGTGAGACTTCTGAATTGATTTTAACTATACAAATACACATTAAAAGAATTGTGCCTCTGTGTATGGGCAAATAAAACAGACATTTAGTGAGAAAATTTCCATGGAAACAATACTTCAGTGGCAATGAAAAATATTTCTCACCACAATATGCTAAATATAGCTTCAAAAATAACTTCATAAAATTGGACAATTTTTTTTGTTGATAGCATGGTAGGCGAGACCATTGTATTTTTCATCTGGAGGATAATATGCTTCATTCTGAGTTCTGCATCACTAATTCTTTAACAGGATATCTTTGAATTTGCCAATCTTTTTAAAGCCTATTCTGATGTTAGTTATTCTTAATCATCTAGATACAGGGGTTACAAACCAAAGTGGGCTACATTGTGTGCTTGGTTGCTTGCCACTTCCCAAATTCTTCTGCATTGTTGCTATCTAAGAGCAGTACTAAGATCAATTTCCCTGGAAAATAGCAAGCAGCTTGGACCTTCACATTCTCTGCTATCACAAGAAAGATGTGTCTTCTTTTACCTTTCTTACGATTTTTAGAGAAAGAAAGGTTGATTGACATTTCTTCTACAAGGTACAATAAAGTGGTTACATTGGATAAGCAGTTCTTTGTGAGAATCTCATTGTACCATATATTCTGCTTCTTCTATCATTGGTCTTACAAAATTCCCTTTGGGATCTCAGTTTTATGTTAGTATCTCTGATAGTCATGTATGTCCATGTTTTTTAGTTTCTTTTTTTCTGCGTTTAATTTTCAAGTACAAATATAAAAGCATATATCTGTGATGATTTGTGTCTATATGTAGCTGATTGATAATGGTTGATTTTGTAAGGTATACACATCTGGGTTGCAGACTGCAACTGTTTTGTCTGTAAAGGTTGTATGGTTGTACTTTTGTTTTCCCACAGTGCTTCACTTTTTTAGTGAAGTCAAATTGCAGTGGAATTATCTGTAGCTAACTGAAACATAGTCATAGAAGGAGTGAGTTTATATAAAATGAAGTAGAATTATACAGATCACTTGGCCAACAGATTAGTCCAGCAGAGTTTTGTGGTCATCTAATGGGTCTTCCAGACAGGCTGGAAGGTTCGGAACAGAAGGAGCTAAAGTAAATACATACACCTTTTCATTTTCATCATCCTGCTTATGGAGAAATTGTCTGCAAAAGCAGTTTAAAGGAAGAGGAAATATTCCTATCTTTTTGCTGTCTGCTGACCCAAGATGGTCTTGGAAATCCTGTATTTAGAGCTGCTACTTGTACAACAATCTCTGACTATCTTTGCTTTCTCCTTTGAGTAGGTGAAACCACACTCTTGAAAGGTCATGCAGAAAGGCAGTTGCTCATAATTATTGCGTGGTATTTTTTCTGAGGAAAGATGTGTTTAGGTTTATGGTGGTAGTGAGAACTGGATCTTCTGTACCCATAGCTAAATCATGGATTTGGCTCTTAGGGGAAACATTAGATAGTTGGTATGATAGTTGGTAGCCTGACGATTCCAGCCAGAAAGTGGAGGTCTCAAAGTGGGAGTCACAAACTGAATACCCTCAGTTACATGAGAGTGTCAATAATTGAGTGCTTTATTAGGTGCTATAGTGGAGAACAATACATGTTATGCTCTTGTAGTATCTTCTTTGCCAAGGGCCTGCTCCTCTATGTCTGCTTGTGAACTACTCCCAAAAAGTATATCACATCTTAAGAGTCTCAAGAAATGACTTGCAGAAAATTAGGGAAACTATCACAATTCAAATATGTAAATACTTAAACATGAACAAAGCCGTTAGAAAGTTGTGATTAATAGACCAAGACTTCATAACCTTCTCCAATCATACAATGGCAAAGGAAATCTAATGTTCTTTTGAACATGAAATTATGGAAAAAAAGTAGTTTGAGATATAAGATGGGACATGCAATGATAAAGATAGCTTTCTCATATTAATGATTCTAAAGATCTATTCTTGATGTATTTTTCTTCAATGTCCATCTATGTAGTAACACTTATTCAGTTTTGGATCAGTGCAGTTGAAAGTTGAATATCTGTGACATAGTTATGTACTAGTGGGAAAGAAAAAGCCTAAAATTTGTATCCTGAAGAAGAAATTGAGACAGAACTCTTAAATGAAGGTTTGACTGAAATAACAGATTGCAAGGGGAGGACATACTCTTATTTACAACTTTGAGGCAGAATGAAATGAACACAATAGCTGACATCACTGAAAAGGGCCAATTGAGAAGTGAAAAGAAAAATGAAATCTGTTTTAAATGGAATTTTTAGGTTAGGTAAGGACAGCATGAAGCTTTGCTGGCCATACTACACAGAGTTTTGTGGCTAACAAAGTAGATAGGGTCAGGATCCACCCATCCTGACAGTCAGAAATGTCTTTACTAGAGGCCTTTTCTGGAAGAGTCAATTCTTTTTCAAAATAGTCTTAATATGCAGGTTTTATGATGTATATATGTTCTAATTAGGTATATCTAGATTGATTGAATTACTTTAATTTCTTTGTGTTTGGAAGTCTTTTTCTCATTTCATTAGTGCTGCTTAAAAATTCTTGCTTTGAGTAGACTGTCCTCTCTGCACAGTGAATTTAATAAATACCCTGAGCTTCAGCATTTGCAGACAGAACTCCTTTTAAATGGATTTTGGAATGTCAGATTGAACATCCCCTCCAGCCTGTGATCCAGAGCGGTCACCCATGTGAAAGGTTTCCAGCCTCTATTTGTGCTCTTGCCTCCACTAGCAGTGTAGGTCTTGCACAGTTGATTTAAGCTGACTGTCAATAAGCAGTTTTCTTTGCTACCTGTTAAAGATTCTGCTAACAGCTTATGCAGAATATGTAGACTATAACTTGAAAACCTCCAATCTAAAAAACTGTTACATTACCTTATATGATATATTAAACAGTATGTAGCATGGCAGACTTGAAATGGCCTTGCACTAATGAGCATCTTATGCAATAATTATTTTAACTCGATCACTTCCTTTGTGTTACCTGAGCCTAGATCCAGAAAAGCATATATTTATGAGTGTCTTCACTGATAGTGCTTTTGATCCCAAAAGCAATCTCCAGCCAAGGCCTAACAGCCATGTGCATTGCTTATAATTAAGCTTTACTCTAGCAGACCCTCATTCTGAAAGATGTGAATGTCCTCCCCAGAGGCTAACCTTGCTCTTGTAAAGTTTGGAAAATTAATCAATGCTGAAGTGCTATTTATAGACTACAAATGGAGGTAGTTAATTCCAAAAAATGGAAACTCAAACTTGGCATTGCCTGTCACCTGTATTGAGATGAGTCTGTTTGTACCAGTATAGTTCCCTAAATGGGCATAAGTCTGATTGAGTGTGTTCAGAGATACTGACAAACTCACAGGACTGAAAGAATCACTGAAATACCTAAATTAGGTATTGACTTCCAAATCAGCTATCCCACTGCATGTATTCAGAGAACGCTGCTGAAGAAAACCTACCCCAAACTCCAATTGTGATGCTGAAAGAGTCCCCTTTAACAGATAATCTGATGGTTAAACCTCTCACCTGTTAGATAGAACACGTGTCTGGTTTCCTTTTGTAGTAGATTTCAGTCTGTCCCTTCTCAGTGAAAGTGTGAAGTTTACCTGTTATGATATTCTATGTTGGGTTCTTGTGGCCTCTTCTGATGAAAGATGAGAAAGAAAAGTCATTCTGTGGAAACACAGTGTTCACCCAGGTGAGGTCATATCCAGGATGCCAGCTGCTCTGGTGGGTACCTAAATATCTGTTGTGCCCTCCTCCCAGGCTGATAAGGAAGGTTCCTTCTGCTTGGATTGCTTCCGTTTTTCAACTCATCCATTCTTCTTACAAAGGATATGAGACTTTCTTTGACTTGTGTCCCACAGAGTTGGGACTGGCTTTTCTTTTTTTTTTCAATAATAATGAGGAGAATATTTTTAATTAACTTTTTTAAGTATTATGGAATATAACTACTATTTGGAATAAGTTTGTTGTTTTCCTTGTGTTGACATAAATAAGTTGTCAGTGTTTTATTCAAAGACAAAATAAAGCTGAAAGAAGACACAGTCTAATCTAAATGAAAGGACTACAGGTGCTGTTAACTCTCCTCCAACTTGGCAGCAGATGTTGCTTGCGGAAGATTGGTCAAAGATTTCTAGAGATGTAACTCTCCTCAGCACAGGGAATTACTGCAGCTGGTCCCAGTGCTGCCAACGGTTGTTTTGCTCCTCAGGTGCTGGCAGCATTTAGATCATTGGGGTAGAAAAAGGTGCCAGCATTTTCAACATTGTTATCTATTTAGAGCAGACCTAATCAACACTGCTTAAAATGTAAATGGCCGTCTCTGCTCTGGGCTATAGCCCCCAGCTTTACTGAATGGATGAATCAGTCAAGACTAGGTTTTGAGCCTTTGCAGCCTGCAGAGTGTCCTTAAGAACTGGGATGATGGTGAGAAGCATAGGAAATTTGGAAGGAATGCAAGGGGTGTCATGTGGTGAGCCCTGAAGAAAACCTGCTCATAATCTTAGTACAAGCAGGAGGCCACTATTTGAGGATTGCCATAAATTGTCATCAATGTTGTAACACAAATATTCTGTTACAGCAGTATAAAAATTGTTTACCTTTTTTTTCAATTGAAATTAGTAAATGAACTGTTCTTGTTAACCTTAAGCTAGATAATGAACCAGACTGCATAAATATAGTCTTGTGGATTTCAGTTGGATCAGAACACACCTTCACAGTTTTAGACTGTACATGACTCTATTGAAACTTTTTACTTATGTTCAATGGATCAAATTCTTATCTTCTGAGACATAAATAATATTTTGATTTTTGCAAGTCCTAACATATGGTGCTTTGCACTGTAAATCACATATGTTTTTCAATATGCATTGTACTGCAAAGTAGAAAACATCTTTTTAGGAGTCAGAGATAAGGAAATATTACTGTTATAAAGCATAACTGGAAAACTGCACAGTGTTTTTTACTGTGCCTTACATAACATAAAAATACATCTGAACATAGGGTAAGAAGGACAGAAAGCTTGGTGAAGGCCCTTGGCTGTTTTGTTGACACCTGAACTGTCTGCTTTGCTATGTTTGCTTCAATTTTTGTCCCATTTTTACTGAATATTTCATTTTTTTAAACTTTCATGAATTTATTGATTATATTTTAAGATTTAATTTCCTTTATGCTATTTGTATATATTTCAAACTGAACTTTAAAGATTTGATTGACTTCATTCTTGCTTGTTAAGTGAGATTCTGGGGGGGACTCTCTGTTCATTTCAACTGGTATTTCTCTTTGAAGTTTAGGATAACATTCCTAAAAATGGAGACTTAGTCTACACAGAAATTACTTGTCACTGACCTTTTGTATTGCTACTCCGCCAAATTCGAAGTACTGCAGAGNCACCATATATGGTGTCATTGTTTCACTTATTCTATGTACTTTTGTGTTCTGGCTAGATTTAGTGGAATTATTGAAAACAGTAAAGTTCTAAGCATGCTTTGTGGCTACTAAAGCAGTATTTTATTTCTGGCAACATATTGTAGGTATTATCTCAGCTGTGTTGCAAAACTACTTAATATGGGTAGGAGGAAGGAAGATGAGAAAGAGGCAAATCTTACTCTTCCTTACATGGTTGTAGAAGACAGACAATGGTGTAGAAGGAGCAAATAACATCTCTTTTTATAGGCTGTATAAAAGTTTTGGTAAGATCACTGGGTAGCTGCTGTCAGTTTGCTCATCCTGAAATAGATGTTGAAAAACAATGGAGAAATGGGAAACAAGGTCATTAGCTGGTCTGGATGAATGAATATTATACCTGCCAAAATCTGCATGAGTTGACTTCCCCTCCTTCTTTATTGACACAGCAACTCATTAAGATGCTGTGAGTAGCAGAATGCTTCCACAAGAAACCCTCGAGCACCCCAGAAGGTTGAATAACTGGTTTGTTCTTCCATGCTTAGCAAAAAAAAAAAAA
>WBMV01004075.1:415623-478562 GCA_013396655.1 Campylorhamphus procurvoides
AAAAAATAAAATAAAAAAAAAAAAAAATTGAACGTGGTTCCAAGCATGAAGATATTCCAAAGGTAAGCTTTGGACAGCAGAGAGCATGGAAAAAGTTCAGGAAGAGGAAGGCATGAACAAAAACTGGGTAGAGTAGTAAAGGTGCAGTGAAGTACTGAGTTTTAAATAGGACTTGAAAGCAAAGAAAGATGCTTGACTGACAATGAGTGGGTGGTTTCCAAAGATAAGAATCGACATTAAAGAATGTAAAAGTTGAAAGAGGCAGACGGATAAAAGAAATGAAGAAAGAAGTCAAAGCTGAGTGTAGGGATACAAAAGGTCACTTGAAATGCTACAGTTATATTAGACTTAGTATTTTTTGTTTGTTTGTTTTACCCTGTCAGAATCTCCATCTTTTCAGATACCGAACTTTTCAGTGTCTTTCTCCACTTTTCTTTCCTTTTGGAATTAGTTATGTACTAAACACTAATTGCAATATATTTTTGTTTAAAGTCACTAGGCAGTACTGATTCTACTCCCTCTTTTTCCTATTCTGATAGTGGAAGGGAACTTAAAAGTAATTTTAAGTCTGTTCATGAAGCCAAAATGAACAATGTTGAGTGCTGAGACTTGTGACTCAGAACCAGAATAGCAACTGCTTTTAAGCTGGAAAAAAAAAAATACACTGATCTGAGACTTGGCTTGGCAGGTTTTACATTTTCATTAAATATTGATACTCGAACATCATCTTTGTTTACACTGCATGCTGCTTCCTCTAGGTTTTAAACAAGGTGGATTTTTTGCAGATAGTGTTGAAGTCAGAAACTCATAACAACTTTACTTATTTATGTGCGATAAGAGTCAGTGTGTACTGAGCAATATGGATATATTCATGATGCTTAAAAGCTGTGGGTTTTGTAATATCAGATTTCTGACTCCAGTCACCTTAGAGAATGCTTTTTATGAAATCAGTCATAGTCAAATAATTGGCATAAATGTAATGCTAGGTTTGGTCAATGCACTAGCGGCTGACCTAGGACATCAACATTTGAAACTGATTTAATCTGTAGTCTCGTTCAAGTTGTTTGTATTGTATTTGCTTTCTAGTGAAACACATTCTGATGAATTAAATGAAAAAAAATTCCCTATGTATATAGTTCTTAAGTTTGTTTTTCCTGTTTTCAGCAAATTACTGTGGTTTTTTTTGTATTTGCATTAGGGTCTAGGGAAAGGCAGAAGTGAGGCTGAGCAGAAAGAATTTTAATCTGTTTAGAAGTAACATTTTTAGCTGTTGTGAAGATAAGCAACATCCTGCTTGCATGTTTAGGTCCCCAAATCAGGGTCAGATCCTTCCTTGAGGTTGTTACAACAGTGTAAGTTGGCTGC
Organism: Campylorhamphus procurvoides; assembly: GCA_013396655.1. Classification (NCBI taxonomy): domain Eukaryota; kingdom Metazoa; phylum Chordata; class Aves; order Passeriformes; family Dendrocolaptidae; genus Campylorhamphus; species Campylorhamphus procurvoides. The sequence continues at coordinate 416,989 of WBMV01004075.1, forward strand.
TGTTGACTATTGCTGCCCTGTGGATGGGTGTGTAGGAACGGGACAGCTGCACAACCAAAGTTACTTGTACCATGACTGGAAGCAGATTTCACTTCAGCAGAAAGGGGAAGGGCTACTTTCATTTTACTTCCTCATGTTTCAACACTTTTTAACTTCTCAGTGATATCAGTACCCTGTGAGTTCATGGGAATGGAAAGTTCAGAATATCTACACAGTCAGCGATTCAAGAGTCAGTGGGTGTGTCATGGTGATAAAGTTTGTGTGTTGCTAAATCAGCCTAGATTGAAGTGGTCCTGACTGCCACACAGAGCAGTTGAGGGCATGGAACTGTATCATGAATATCTACTACATGGATATTATGACATCAAAAAGTATGTTAAAAGGTATAAGCATAGTGTAATTCCATTTTGCATCTTCCCATAGCCACTGGCTCAGAGCTCTTCTTGCTTCTACTCTGCACACACAGTAATCTACCTTATTGCAATCTGCAGCACTAGAATCACCTATGTCATATCACATATAAACACCTCATATATAAAGGATCCTGGCAGATATTATCAATTTTCTGAAAGGAAGCTGATTGAATCTGCTGATCTCAAGTTACTGAGAAACACTCAGATTATACATCCGCAGAGTTCTTACCATCCCCCTTTCAGAAGGCACTCGAATTGTTCCAGCCATTGTCCACTTTCTGCACTCTGCTGGACTGAACCCACTTGTTTTCCCCCTTACACTGGAATTGATGACCCTCAAAACAAACATAAAGTAAACTCACTTAAGAGGGCAAAACTAAGTGTATCCAAGATACAGAGTTACATGTTAAGCAAACTTGGTGAACTATTGGAATAATTTATCAAAGGAGAGAGTGGATTCTCTCATCAACTCTTACAGACTGTTTTCTCTTTCATAGAGGTACTGTAGTTCAACATGAAGTTATAGGCTCCATCCACAAATTAGTTGGATTAAAATTGATGACCTAGATTATCACTGTGAATATATTTGTTTTGTAAACAGAGTCCACATAATAATCAGCTTATATCTAGCTGCAAAGAGTAGGTAGGCACCAATATAATTTCAAGAAACTAAATCTAAGCATAAATACAAATGGGAAAAATCATCTCTGAAGTCAGTAAACCTATTCTGATATAAACTGGCACAGGTTTGCAGTGAATCAGAAGCAAGTCATAAATACTATTTCAAAAAGAAAGAAAGCATATGGAATTTTAATATCTCAAGCAAGGAGTAAAGGTGAGTTACTATCACCAACTCATTTGGTTTATCATAGCAATGACTGGTTATGGAGGGAAAACATTATTTAATGATTTTTCATGAGTAAGATTTTCCATTTTATCTTTTATGCCCACACATAGCAATCAAAGATGTAATGACTTGTAAAATGTCTTCTGAGATTACATGCCACTGGAAAGCTCAGGTCAGAGGTAGATGTGTGTCCCTGCCACTGCATGGGACTGAGTTCTGCCAGGCCACTGTGTAAGGAGGCTTTCTAGGACACCCTGCCTGTCAGGGAGTTGATCCTGCCCTGGGTTCCAGATTGGGCCCTAGTATCCATCACCAGCACCAAATCTGTTTATCGGTGCTAACAGAAAACCAGCATTTGAATGCCAATGGTGTCAGTCAGCAGAACTGAGAAAAACAAGAGAAAGAAGGCTGAGCGAAGCCTGGATCTTCTCAACCAGGAAAATGGGCAATAAATGAATTCACCTTCATGGGAGTCGCAGAGGGAAGTCATTGTTGAGTGTCCATCTGGTGGACTAAATAACTGATACAGCTAATAAAATAATACATAATAATGAAGACCACCACTATCTTTTCCACTGGTTGATATGTGTCTGACAGGCAAAGAAGCAAAGGCAGGGTGAAAGCTGGTATATCATGCACACAGCAGACCAATCTAGCTTGTCTGTCATACATTGCATGTGCTTGGTTTGTTTGCTTGTTAGCCTGTGGCTCTAGGTTCATTAATTAGGTCATTTCCCTCCTTCACTCCCCACATTCTGTTTAACACTTCTGGGAGATATCTTGCATCTGTGTCTTAAGTTGAATGTTTTGTGGTGAGAGAATCCTCTCTGGCTGCGTGTAACCTGCAGACTCAGCAGCTCAGCTTCTCTTCTTCTCATGCTTTCCTGAAATGTCAGACAGAAGCATTCATATCTGTACAATGACAGAGCAGGAATCAGTCTGAAGAGAGAGTTTTGGTATTAATGGGGTTCTAGTTTCTCTTCAGCTGAATGGAGAAAAACCTGACTACATTTTAGTCACCTTTAATAATGCATTCAATAATTTTTCTGTATGTGCATGTGAATTGTGCCACCCTCGCATAAGCAAGTTATGGAATTTAATATACAGCAGCAAAATATGGAAATTAATATACAATTAATATACAGCTTGACCACTACTCATTAACAGTACAAAACTGGTTGATTATTTTGGGTTTACACTGCTTCATATCGCCAGATGAAATAAAGCTAGATTTGATAAAAACTAATATATCAGATAATCATATAAAAGTTGTAGCAGGACATATTTTCCTATATTAACTTATTGTCTGCATATTTCCCTACTCTCAGAAATACATCCTAAGCCATGTGATGACAATGGGAATTTCAGTTACTGTGTGCATTGCTGAAGAGATCCCATAATTTTGTTTAGACTTGAGAGACATGAATGGTCAGAAAGTGGTCAGTGCTAGAGTCAAGAGATTATGAAAAATGTATTTATAGCTGTTCTGTTTGACTGACATAAACTGTCTAATTGATCAATGCTCAAGAGGAACACTCTCCTTTTCTGGCACAATTTACATGTCATAATAAAAGCTATGAAGAAAGATGGTATAATTTCTTGATTGCAATAAGGTCTGTGATATCTACCATGAGACCTGAAGTCCACCATTTATGATCTCTCCAGGGCAGCATGGAGGAGGGGAAAGGGAGATGGGAGCTGCATGCCCATGTGCAAAAACCCATCAAATTACTAAGACTTCAATGATTTCTTTAGTCCTGAACACTGATGCTAGAAGGAATAGAGAAAACATGCATTGACTGAAAATTCATTTTGCAGATGTGTGAATTCTTTTCTGCAAAATGCTGTTTGATCAGTTTTGACCACACCTTTCCTGTCTTCTAAAAAAAGCTAAAAATATAAACGAGGGCTTGTGGTTAGAAACTGCCAACACTTATTTGGTTGCATGGTTACAGGATGTAAGCATATAATATCTGTTAGGGTAAATAGATTTATATTGTTACCAGTGTTTTGTGAGGTTGTTTCTAGGTGTGCTTTCTAGAAACAGTTGCATAGGTCAACAGAGACTTAAACAACGACTAGTGTTTTGATGAAAAACTCCTGAGTTTGGTCAAAAAGGAAAAAGAATTACTGAAGTAGTAAATAAAGTTCTAGATGAGGAATACAGAGAATAGAAAATGACAATAATGTTTACATCTTACTGCAATTTCATTGGGGGATTAATGGGTTTGGCTCTGCATTTTTGAGGGGAGAAAGGAAAGAAAGATGTCTTAAAATAGCAATTGTAGAACATAAGCTGTGCAGAACTACCCTTGAATATTCTAAGTACCCTGAACTTTGTTTGCAGGGCAGAGTTACCACGTCTTTAGAACATACCTGCACTTAGGCTAACCTGGTTTGGATGTGCTTAGCATTCAGTATGCATAATACAGTTGCTTCTACTTACAAGCATTTCACAACCTGAAAATAGAGTGAGTGTCTTAAAAAAAACAACCAACCAACCAACCAACCAAAAAAAAGGGCACAAAGAGCAATGTCAGAAGTAGAAGGCTGGCACTTTAAATGCAATGTAGGCTCAGGTATCTGTACTAAAGCATCCAATTTTAAAACAGAACAAATTAAAATAAAAAATACAGAAATAGACCTGAATGATCTGAACAGGGTCCTCAAATTATTGATGAACCTGTTTCTTGGAAAAAGTCCTGTGCAGGCAGTTTGGTGGTTAACACAATATCCTGTGAGGGGGAAGGGGCTATGCAACTTCAGCTCCCTACTGGGTACATTGCAGGAATATAAAGTGATGTAAAATTCAGAAAGTTTCCTGGAAACAGATGATATAGTAATCCTTCAAACAATGTGCTGTTGATTTAGAAGCAAACAGAGCAGGAGCTGAAATGGAAGTGAGGCAATAGGACAAAATGTCACAAAGACTGTTGTGTAAATCCTAATGGCATTCCCAGATTGTTCTTACCCTCATTGTAGTCACTGATAACTTTTTTGGTTGCTCTCAGAAGTATGAATGGAAGAGATCTGGGTGTGCAGGTACTGAGCCTATCTAGCAGAACTTTACTTCTACAGTGGCTTTGATTTATGAGGTTTTGAGCTGCACAAAGCCTCACTAGATCACTACGGTTTTACTTCCTAGCAGGAAAAATGCTGACTTGTTATCCAGTTGTCATGATGTGTTCAACCATACAAGTACTGGACTTCTGATGAAGGCATCTACCTAATCAACCTGTCTGTAAAGGTACACTAATAACATGGCACTCAGCTAGAACTGTCCTCTCATTCTTACTAGGGATAAGCACAGTAAATGGAGCATAAGGCTTTTCTCAGACAGTCCTAAAAGGCCGTTTTGCAGCAGGTCATTATACTGTGCAAACTGGCATAACATTCACTGACTGAAATAGAAATAGGCTGATTCATGCAGAATGTGCTATTTGAAAAGGAAAATCTTGTTGCAGAAGTCTGCACTGCTGCTAAAAATCTTGGGAAAAATGCAAGCAGACCAATAGAAAAAAAAAGCCAAAACATTTTAAGATTATTACATTAATTTTAAAAAGTATCAATATACATACTGCTAAAATGAGTTGTAAAAGATGGACTGATGACAAAATTATCTATGGGATGATGGAATTTAAACCAGGTGCTTGCTACATTAAGAACACTTGATATTTCATCATCATCTATGTATTTATCAGCATAGTGACTGACATGGCATGTCATTTGCTTCTGAAAGTATTCTCCTGCAGTCCTTGTGTCTTCAGAAGCCATTAAAACAAATTAGCAACAAAAGATCAAAGATAGGTTGCCAAATAGCTGGACATGGATTTTCAAACCCACAAGTATAGTAAAATCAGGTAAAAATCTTAATGTGTCCCTGCAGTTGTAATCCATGGCAATCAGGTCTGGCAATGGTTATATTGTAATTGAAATAATTTTGGCCTGAAAAATCTATGACTGTAATAGATATTGCACATCAAGTTCAGCAAAAGTCAGTGGTTTAGGTTTTTTAGAAGTGGCAAAAGAGTTTTGTTTGGGGGTTTTTTGGGGGGGATTTTTACTTGGGTTTTTTTTAAGGCAACCCAGTTGTTACTGGTACTGTTAGTAGAAAATGGATGTAGTTTAGAAAAGCTCACCTACTGAATCTAGCTCTGGTATATATAAGCATGCATGTCTGTAGAATCTGCAGTATTAAAGACAAAAAGCCCCCTTTGGCAGAGAGGAGTTATCTGAAAGGGAGGTTACAGACTGCATAATGTTGATAAAGTAAGCTATCACATTGTTTATGTCCGCACTATATGGCCTATATGTAAACACAGTAGTTCAATACTTATCTCATTCTTACACAACATTCTCTTCCTCTTATTCTCATCTTCACTTGCTTGTTTATTTTTTCTGTTAACATCAACCGCAATGTCTATGGACGAGACAGGCATGAACACTGGAGTTTCATATAAAGTAGTAACTCCCCTTACTGGATTTTTTTAAGTTATTATTTTCGCAATGGTCAGCAACTTGAACTATTCAGCAGTGTATACAATCTTTAAACATGTGAACATAAATTCCTAAAACCCAATTAGTAGCTGATGTCTTTGAACCTAGCTGAAAGGGAATTGGACAGCTCATGCCTAAAGAATAAATTCAGAGGAACAAAGAAATATTATGATAGGTTATCACTGGAATGGGTTGACAGTGAGCAATTGGATGTTAAATGGACAACAGTGAAGTTTAACATCATCCAACTGAAGATGGACACTGATTCAACCAGATCCTGTTCATTTACTTCTAGCTTGTTTGATGATACCTGTAGCCGGCCAAAGGAATAATGAAATCTTGTTGCTGCTGCATTACTGCCCTCTTTCTTTTCCATGCCTAGGAACAGTTGATTACATTTGATAGCTCTATCCTGTCTTTTGTCAGGTAGTTAAGATATGCAGACAGAAGCTGCTTCATATTATCTTTCTGTAATCCCATGGGCCTCCACTGGCACTACTGATGCTGCTCAGTGAGTCAATATTGGAAGTATCAGAAAAGTGGAAAATTATACATGCATACTTGTGTTCATATTTGCATGTACATTCTGGCATATATGAGAAGATGTATCAGGCTGACAGATGAAAACATATTTAGAGGCACCAAACCATTAAGAATTGAGCATGAGCCAGCAGAATGCCCTGGCTGCAAGGAAGGTCATCAGCATCCTGTGTTATGTTAATAGGAGTGCAGGCAGTAGATAGATGGATCTGATTTTTCCCCTTTACTCATGAGACCACATCTAGATATTTCATCCAGTTTTAGGCCTCTCAGCACAGGAAAGACATCAGTGAGTCAAGAAAGTTCAGCAGAGTACCATCAAGTTGGTTGGGGTTGGAGCACCTGGCCTGTGAGGAGAAACTAAAGAACAAAGACTGGTTCAGCCTGAACAAAAGGTTTCAGGGAGACTTAATAGCTGTCCTTTACCCCCACAATGCCCAGTACCTACAAGGTATCAAGAAGAAAGATTCAGGCTCTAGATGGTGATGCATGGTGGGGAGGCCAAGAAACAGTGGGAATTTATCAGGGGTCCCTACCTGATAAATATTATTTTTACCATGAATACAGTCAAGCAGTGGTTGCCTACAGAGACTGTGCAGTCTCCATCCTTTGAGGTTTCCAAGACCTGACTGGATATAAGGCTCTGAGTAATCTAGTCTGATCTCAAAGGTGAATCTGCTTTGAGTGAGAGTTTGGACTAATAGACTTCCCAAGATCACTTCCAAGCAGAATTATTCTGTGATTTTATGATTCTTTGATTCCACATGGATGAACACATTTACTGTCCTGAACTCTAAATTAAATCCTATTTAAGCAAAGGAAAAGTGGGAAACTATTCTCCTATTACTTGAGTTTTGAATTCTCTGATTCTGTAATATACACACACATGCTTAAAAAGCCCCACTGAAAACAACCATCTTTGACTAAATCTTTTGTTTTAATAGAAAGGGTTTTAATTATTTTTAAAAGAAATACGTAGACTTATTTAGCAAAAGGATAAAACTATATTATGTTTTAGAGAAGGGCTAACTTGTGACAATCAGTCATGTACCCTCATTTGCAATAACCATATCATCAAAACATTGCTTGCAATTTATACTCACTCTGTTTGAGAATCATATTTATTTAGGATTAGTTATTACAATAATATGTGCACTCCAAACAAGATTGGTGTCTCATTCTATGTAGGTGCAAACATATAGAAAACTTGTTCTGCCTGTGGAGAGTTTTTATGATTAGCTAGATGTCTGGTTATTAGAGACATATGATATCTATATTTCAACTAAGCTAAGCCTTTAAATTCATCAGCTGTCATTCCTTAGAGGTGACTCTACACAGAGGACTTTGAGTTCATACATGTTAACCTCTGTTTAGTTTCAAAACTCACTGAAAAAGACCTCTCCTCACCTCACACCTCTGAAAGCCATATGTGAAAGAATGTGACAAAACAGAAGTGCAATTGTTTCTTTTTTATTAACTGAGTCCTCTACAACCATGTGAATGACCTGTCTCTTTATGAGACCTCCAGTAACACTCAAAGTCTTTTAATTTACCCATTGTAGTATGGAGTTAGTTTCCTCTTTTAGCTGTCCTCATGTCAGGGCCTGATTACCCAACAACTGTTCCTGTCCATTTTACTTTCATCAGGGAAATAGCAGATAGGATTGGAGGCATGTGGACCATTTATATTCTGCCTACAATCTATAGAACCTTGTCTTTCCAAGTGGTTGGCCTGATGAGATTAAGAAAGCACTAGTTTAGTGGTGTTTCTTCTTCTTCTCATTACACCTGATCCATAATACCTTCTATTCTGTTGTCCTCTATGTTGCCACAGAATGAGTTTTCTTCTATTTGCCTCATCAGGTATTTGCTCCTATTCTTGTAAAACCTATCACAGAATAATCTAATTACGTTATCAAGAGTCCCATGCTGAGCCCCATGCTACTCTCTTGAGGTGACTACTGTCAACTAAAATAGGTAGTAGGTTAATGCTGGCTTAAACACAAGTTTTTACAGTGCTGTGGAGGTGCTGTGCTAATATATGTTATGTCACTCAACTTCCAAAATACTTAGTGTGATCTTTTCTTTTTCAATTTGAAGAATGACTGCTACCCAAACCCTTTTTCAGGACAGGAGCACTATTGTTGTCTTGATTTTGTTATTGGAAACCTACACTTGAAATTCAAATGAAAGATAATGTGTAACAGAATCACGTTGTGTTTAAAGACCAATGAAAGTAAGAAATTATTAGAAGGGTCCTGAAGATTACTTTGATATCCTGGGTGGAGGGAGAGATGGGAGGAGAGGACAAAAAGGTGATTTTGTTTATGTGGAATTATAGGTATTGAAGGTGAATCTCCAATGTGACAATGTAGCTAAAAACTCTGGTGTAGCTCATAATTGTAGAAACAAAACCCATGAACATAGAGGCTTTATCACCTCTGTGCTTGTGCAAGCATTTCATGTGTCCAGACGCTAAGAGAAATGTTGGAAACTGAGAATGAATGAAAGAAAGAGTTATTTGGTGTATGATACAGGTGTCAATAAAGCAGTCTGCCTTTGAAGTAAAACATGTTAAATCTTAACTAAGGAACATGTGTGTGTTGGGGTTTTTCGTTTGCTTTGGTTTGTTTTGTTTGTTTTCTGTTTGTTTTTTCTTTTGTTTGGTTTGGTTGTGTTTTTCTTTTGGGGAGGGGGTTGTGGTTTTTGTTGTTGTTTTCTCAGAAAAGATAATTAGATATCAGAATCATTACCAAGGTGGATTCTTAATGAGAAATGCTTAAATATAAAGTTGTTTTTGAGAGGCATTGTTTGGGGTTTTGTTTGTTTGTTTGTTTAAACATGCTATAGTCCAAACAGGAGCAATTTGGGGAAAGTCCTGTTTCCTAGCAGAGGTCAGAGATATCAGTCATTACACTTAGCTGATTGTTGTACATTTGCTAATCTGTATAACTTCCAATTGTACTGAGGAGAAAGGTGGAGGGAAAGAGGGATGTTAATCCTGTTTCTACTCAGCTCACAGAGGTGATGGAACTGAAGACTAAAAAGCCACTAATTGCTATTACTACAAAAGCAATGGCAAATATTAATATTTCACCATGCGTCTGAGTAACACTGGATGTATTTTCCTTAGAAGCACAGCTCTTGAAAGCCAATGACTGGCTTCAGCTTTTCTTAAAACAGGAAAAAAAAGTCTTCCTAACCTTCCCTTTTCAAAGACACACTTGAAAACAAGACACAGTCTCATGCTGAAGGCTCAGAAAGTGATAGATAAAAGTATGCATATACATAATTTAAAAAAAAAGTACTTCTTTTTAAAAGAATTGATTCATAAATTTTACATATTTTAGGTTGGTAGTGCTGTCACTAACACACTTGATTAATAGACTTGTACACTGATCTGGGTACTCTAGGCACTATGCCCTGTGCTTTAACTTTGGAGAATGTGGAAAAGAGCAGATGCCACTCAGTTCAGATCATACGAGCAGGGCAGTGCTGTGGCTCAACAAAGTAGTGTTTAATCCTAAAATCACTTAAGATTTCCAGTGGGAATCCATTCCATTGCAAAGTACACAAAATATCTCTAGACGAGATTTCTAAATCATGGTGAGGCTACAAGCAGCTAAAAACAGCAGAAGGCAAAGGCTGGATTCTAATAGAAGGTACAGGCTCCTTCAAATGCTACCTACTGCTTTGCACCAACTTCTGTCCTTAATGACATTTTCACCTAGGGCTTGCAAAAGAGGTTCATATAGCACTTATGAAGTCTGAAAGGGTCCAAAAATTTGCACTGCTTGTTTGCTTCTTATACTTCAGCCTGGACTCATAAAGTAAGGCAATAGCCTCCTAAGGCTGTTTAGTAGTTTAACAAGCAGCCAGTTCTTAGGGATGTGGGCTCCTCAGATGAGTTAGGGACCTGTGGAGTCTATGTGTCCTTAATTAGCAAAAAAGATGAACTAATGATGAAACCTGAATCTCAAGTACCTTATTTGGTCCTTTGCTATTGTTCTAATAGAAAATATTCATTGTCTTAACTCCTTGAGGTGACACTTTTTCTTTTAAGGAATAGTAACTCAGTTTTAGTTTCCTGAGTTAATTTCCAAATGCTTTTCTTAATGTTTTTAACTTATTTGTGTGCTTGTTTTAGTGAGTATTCTTTTTTAAATTCTTGTCTGTTATGAGTATGATCTACCTTGGTATATTCAGATGGCTGCTCAGAGCTAGCAAAGCCTGAACAATTTATTTAGTACCATTACTTATATATATATATATATATTTAAATAATCGTTAGTTATTCATTGCAAACTAGTTTATACTCTAACTGGAAATGAGTTATCCCTAAAAAGAAATCTGGCTAACAGATAGTTGATAGCTTGGCACCTGCAAATTGACAATATGACCACAAGTTAGTCAAAGTGAGTTAACCAATGTGTAAGGTAGAGTACAATATTTTTAAAATATGTTAAATCTCAAAGTAGATCCTTAGCCAAGTTTCTGAAAAAGCTGGGAAGGGAGAAGCAGTGGATTTCCACAGAGCAGTAATTATATGATATTCCATTTTGCCCAAAGGTCAAGTCCCTGGCCTCATGTCCAGTTGCCCTAAGGTTTTCAATCAGCAAGGAACCTGCTCTTACTACACTCAGATCCCTTTTGCTGGAGACTCCTAGTCCCTTCTTTTTACAGCCACAAAATGCTAAATCAGGAATAGACAGCTTTTACAGCACTCATCCCCATGGTTCTCCCTAAGAGAACTGTTTTAATTGGAGACTTGGATTATGAAGAAAGCTGAGCCACAGCCTTATGAATTCATCTTATTCTGGACCGGTGGAGTGGTCCTTGTGAACCTGCTGCAGCCAAAATTCTAAAGAACCTGGGACAACCAGAGAAACATTATTCCCAAGGTGATCCCAGTTTGAAGAAGGCCAAAAAGGAAATTTATGAGTCTATTCTTGTGTAAACCATGATCACAAGTAGCTCAAAGTTCTTCAGAAATGTGGAAACATCTGAACTGTATCCCTTACGATCATTCCAACTTGGACAGTTTTCCCATGTGAAAGAAAGATGCCTGACGAGCTCGTTGAAGTCAGTGCACTTTCTTTTAATGCAAGGAGTATCATGAAGTGTCAGTTCTGCCAGTGTCTGCTTCAGCATGGAAAAGGTGCTACTAATACTTCTGTTCCTAATCCCAGGTTCTCCCATCCTTCTCAGCAGCAGCTGCAGACTTGGCTTTCTAGGACTTGAGCATCCATTTTTTGTCCCTGGCTCTACGACAACTTACCCCTTTACCTGTATGTAGAACTTGCCCCAACTGTAGCCCTACTGAAGATGTTCTAATTCTTTAAGAATTCTAGACCAGTTAAGAAGGTAATTAGCATCCCTCTAGTATGGTGTACTCCACTGCTGTTGCTTTTATAGCCTTTTCCTTGAGAGGCTCTTAATTTTATGGAAGCAGAAATTGAATGCTTTTGGTACCAACTGACTTTGATATCACCTGTACTAATGTTTGCACCTTCCTTATTTATAGTTTTCTTCATATAATTGAAATTAAAGGTCTGTGCTTATTATTGCTGTCAAACAAAGATCACCCTTTCCTCTATTCATGTTGTAAAGGTTAGTTTAATGACTTCGCAGGAGAGACACTTAAGGCAACTGTGTGGGAAGAATGGATTCAGACTGAGAAATCTCAGTATACTGGGAAGAAAAAGGATTCCTCATATCTTATCCCACACAGGGTTCTTGTTTTAAGATCTCTCCCAAGGCAGGATCTCATTTCATCACACACAGTGTTCCCAGGAATATGATTGAATTGCCCATCTAATTATGCTTTGACCCCAAGAAACATGTTAAAGGACTGTGAGAAGCCCTTGTTTACATTTGTATGCTAACATGGCAAAAGGCTTTTTAATGTAGAAGACACTGAGCTTCTATCCAGTAATGTCATAGCTTGGGTTTGAAACATCTATTTCTTTCCTATACTGCTGTCATAAGTGCTGGATTTGGAATTCATACTGGCTGAATTGTTTGTAAATGTGTCTATGTGCAAATTAAGATATTCATATGCTTCTGAATAGTGGTGGAATTACAAACATTGATACAAAGGAGGCCATTGGATTTCAGTGTACCTAAGTATTGGAATGTTTAATTAAGAATTTAAATTTTCCAATACTAGCATTTTAAAATTATGTCCTTCGTGCCAGTATTGGTCAGTCAATTATATAGAGTTAAAGAATAAGACTTTAAAAATAGAAGAATGATGCTGTTTGTAAAGTTGAGGTGACTACTTTCAGATCCTTAAATAGACCTATATTTTTGAGATTAGATTTTCATCACTTTACAGAAAATTAACATCTGTAAAACTTTTCAGTGTGGATATCAAAACACTATGATATCCCAAGGCATCAGTTTCTGTTTCATTAGTATTAGTGCCCGGAATATTATTGCAAACAAGACTGTATAACAATCTTGTTCATATAGCACTATCTTTTGTAGTAATGACAAATATTTCTAAAGCATGTTATTTACATTCTGCTTTTTTACAGACTTTTTGATAAAAATTTGTATTGACTCTAATCTGTTAACTGGATTTATATCACTTTATTCTTATACTTTTGTTAGAAAGTATATCCACATTCACAAAAGTAAAGCTATATCTGGACTAAAATACTTGCAGAACACTTGAGGGGAATAATTATCCCACCACACTGAACTTGGCTGACTGAGGTGAAGTAAGTGGAAAACTCCTGCATCTGGAATGTTTAAAGAAGCAGAAATTTAAACTCTTGGGTTTATTTGCATTTGACCCATGCTTAGAATTTGCCACTGTAATTGAACATGTGATAGCCACGAAGTGTGCTAACTGACTTCAGTGCATTGGTGCTATAATAAGCACTGTTCTGTTTCATGGCCAGATTCTCTTCATCATAAGAACATTTTAAAAGTTTCAACTGCAAAATTATACCAGCTTTCATGTTGGAAAAATTTTAGTAAGATGCTGGGTTTAGACAACTTCATATTTCCTGGCAAGCAAGTAAAGCAGGTTGAAAAATTTTCCTCTTGGAAAATGTGCCTTTGCTGAAATAAGAACTTTCTGTGGGAAAATGCCAATTTCAATGTATATTTCTTTTAATTTTACAATTGGGATAATCAAAACAAAACCGCCCACATTTCAAAGTGACAAGTCGAAACAGAGATACTTTTCAGTTCCAAATAACTGTTTAAATTAAAAAAACAAACAAGCAAACAAACAGGCCAAGTTACTCAGGGACCTTTATTCCAATCACAAGTGTGGTAATATTTCACTTTGACATTTTCATTTTGAAACTTCTTATAGAGTTTTTTGTTTGTTTGTTAGTTTGTTTTTGATACTCCAATTTTTCATTCTGCTTTGAAACTAATTTCCCATGGAACAAAATTTTGTTTCCCAACCAGGTCAACAAGAGCCCAATCAGTGAGGATCTTCAATAGGAATAAGGGAGAAATGCTTTATAAACAAACAGCTTGGGAGAAAATGATGTCATTATCAGATGTACTGTACCTCAGAGTGTGTGTACCTCAGAATACCTTTACAAGCAACACTATGCATGTGAAGCTGATTTAGATTTTTCTTTGGGTTACACAGACAAGTTCTTCAGAAAACATCTGGTTTTGAATCAGTTTGGAAACCTTTGTCAGATCTGTCGTCAAAGTCCGTGAGAGCTGAGGACAATTTTTCTATATGGGAAAGATGCAAAGACCTCACCAATTTTCTTACCAAAACAACACCATCCTGTATGATCAGTGCCCTTAAATCTAATTTTGTTTTCTTGTCTTATGAAGCTGTGTTTGTCAGCATGTGTAGTCAAGGATCTAACAATCTGAAAAATTGTATCCGAGGAATCACCTCTCCTTCATTTCCGTTCTACTCAGTAAACAGCTTTTGCTCACCACAAGCCCTTCACAACCATGTTCTGTCATCCACTATGAACAATGATTTACTCAGCAAATACTTTGTAAACCATGCCTGAAGACCATTGCAGATGACTAGTTAAATTACTGTTATAACTAGAGATGATCGAGTGTTCTGTAGGAAATAAAACATTCTCTAAACATAACTTTTACTTGTTGTGGTCACTCCTATATAGACTTCACTACCTGTCCCCCAGAAATATGGGATTATTTTTTACTTGAGTCTTAGTCTCTGATGTTTTGAGTATCTAGATATGCTGAAAAATGTTTCTCTAAAAATAATACATCCATCTCACAAAATTTGGGAAGATTAATCAGAACAGCTTGGGAATTCTAACTAATTATGTCAATGTTTATGATCTTAACTGTGGTGGAAGATCAGTACCATTTTGTCTAGGGAATAGCATCTAACAGATATATTTTCCAGTACAGAAGTCATGCTAGAAACAGTATCAGTAATCCTGGAATTTACCCAATGAGGTGGAGTGCTGGATATTATTGAAGAAGAAAATAAATCTAGATTTGGGGTTTTGTTTTTTTGTTGCTGTTTTGTTTGTTTGGCTTTGGTTTTGTTTTCCTTTTTTCTTTTTTTTTTTCTGAAGGCCATATAGTTAAAAATATGTATAATTCTAAAGACAGCTTGTTTCAGAACATATGTGATATTTTCCTCATTCTTTCCTGATTCATTGTAAGGGTAGACTTTACAGTATCATCTAAAAAGAGTGCTATTACACATAAATAACAAGAAACCGCTTCCTTAATCACATAATAAAAATCAACAGCTTGATCAGCCAATCTGTGTTTCATAGAATGAATTAGAAAGCAAGACCATTCCCTGCAGATAGAACATGCTCTTAAGAAAGGATTTTTGTAACATCTTGTGGGATTAAGATTAAATGTCTTACACACACATACATGCCCATGCATCTTGGATATATCCCAGGATTCAGGATATAATCACTGGAAAAGAGTCAGCTTTCACAAAGCGTTATAAGATGGAAGTAGATAAATGTCCTGATGGGCACAGGAAGATAGCCTTGCATAAGCCTTGCACTTTACAGCACTGTGACTGTCAGTGCATGGCTGGGCAATAATTAGTGTACTGGCTCTCAGTGATAGCATTTATACCCAGGCCCAACCCTCCACAGAGTTCATGGATGCTTTATTTCAGTTCCATGACAGGTGACAACAGTCACGTATTTCAACTTGTTGTCTCAGACTGGGATGTTCAAGACTGCTTGAGCAGAGACATTTTAGAAACATGAAATCTGAGGGAAGCAAGATGTGCAGCACACTCCTTTCTGAGATCTTATTACTAAACCATATATCTGCTATGGTATTGGGAGGATTTTTATGTTACTGCTGGCTTAAAAAAAAAAAAGTGCTTAGCTTCTTATAACATTGGAACTTTTGGATCTGCTCCAATTCATTAGCAGGAGAAGGGGAGGAAGTTGAAACTCAGTTTTCACTCTGCTAGAATGCCCTCTTCCATGGTTTCCAAGAGGTGCCAAAGTTCAAAGGGGAGGAGTTATCTAATTTTCTTTTCCTGTAAATCTTAGAAAGAAAGTGTATGAAGTAAACCTAATCTATCAATAGGAGCTCTAAAGACAGTACATGGTTGACATTTATTTTTCTATCACAGGGGTGACATTATTCAGCAAGCACATAATCCCTTTCGGAACTAAAAAAACATAGTTCTCTGCCATAATGCAGTAGACTATTATCCAATTAAAAATGATCTGATAAAACCACTTTTTAACATTTGACACATTTTTTGCCTGCTTATGATCCAGCCAAAGAATTTCTATCGTTTTCTGAATGCAACCAAGATATAACTAACTGTTGCCATACCAATAAGTAGGAAGAAAAAGAACCTCCTCCACATGGACTACCTACACAGATCTGATGGGCACAGTTTGTGAAATGCCTTGAGAATAAAATGGTGTGGTGACTGATGGCATGCACATGGCTATGGCAGTTGGATCTGGCCTGGGGCTTGCACACTCTGTGTGTGTGTATGTGCATATGGTGTGTGTGTGAGTCACTGAGGCATTGTATCTGCTCATGCTCACAAACACATCTCCCATTTTTAAGTCACTGGCTATTTTTTTCCTCAGTCTGTCAAACTGTACTGTGTCAGAGGAGCTGTGGGCCTGACTCTGCCTCTAGCTCTGTAACAGTGCATCTTGCATAATCCTCACAGCAGAAGAATAAGTGAGATTATTTGTATTTTCCTTTTCTCCAACCTGAGGACAGTTTTGCCTGTGTATCATCTTGAGCAATTTGAGGTCTATGTGTTCAGTGATATCTGTTCACTGACACTAGATATTCAGCCATTCATATGTAATTGAAAAAGTCTATATAATGCAATTTATGTCCACTAATTTTCCTTTCAAAGCAACATTTCTTTCCTCCGTCCTTATCTCTGTCTTCTTGGCTCTCAGACTGTGAGCATCTTAGAATAGCATTCAACTATTTCTGAATGAAGGCAGTGTGCTTAGCACATAATGAAAATTAATACATAAATATTTTTAAAAGGATAAGGGTCTAAAGAAGTGTCTGAGCTTCTTATTTCTTACTTATGTTTTAAAGCAACAAATAAAACTAAAAAAACAAGCCTCCGTAATCCATGGAAAACACTCAGTAGAAAAGAGAATGAAGAATATATAAGCACCTTAATCTTTGAATTTTCAAAGGTATTGAATTTACTACTCAGTTACTTTTGTCTTGTAATGCTGATATTATGGTATGACTTACTGTTAGTCATTGAACTCTCAACACTGAAAAAATTAGGCCAACTCAAGTCAAAACAAATTTTACATGATAAGAGAGAATTTCTGTAAAATGAAAAAGTAAATCCCATGTTACTTCATTTTTAGTATCAGTAAAAAAAAAGTTTAATATAAAATAAAATATCTCTTGTTAGTGGGCTATTTAAGATTCTTAACTCTTCCTTCCTCATTTTAATCTGCTATGAACATTTTTTCTATTTTGAAAGCATAGAAAACAAAGAAAGATTTTGGCCTTTCCAAAATGAAAATTATCAAAATATTTTAAAAAAAAATTGATTTTTTTTTCAGTTACCATTTCCCATCAGGTCCTCCAAACACCTATAGATAGCTTCTGCAATAGTGCCATTTCCCTTCACTGAAAATGCCATTAAAAATAGCATAACTTCACTGGTCATCAAAAGCATATACCTCCATTTTAACAATGGAGTCATAATTTATATACACATAAGTGTCTGTGAGGTTTTATAAATCATGTTCCAGTGCAATATATGCAGTCATTTTAAATGTGTCTAATGTGCTCTTTATTGAATTCAAGCTTTCATCACTCATGAATCTGCCTTCTCACTTAAGATTATAAGGATTTTTATGCAGTGCTTTGTTAATAGCAGGACTGTTCGCACACAGGTTTGTTGTGAATATCTCTTCTAAGATATTTGATAGGAAAAAATTCAGAAATTAAGGCTAGATCTACCTCTCTGGGCAACCTCCTCCAGTGTTACACATAATATAAAATTTCTTCCTCAAATATAGTCTGAATCGACTCTCTTTTACTTTAAAATCATTACCCCTTGCCCTATTGCTACAGACCCTACTAAAATGTCTGCACCCATCTTTCTTATGTGGCCCCTACAAGGACTAACAAGCTGCAATGGGGTCTCCTTGGAACCTCCTCTTCTTCAGGCTGAACAACTCAAATTCTCTGAGTTTCCTCATAGAAGAGGTCCATGTCTTTCCTATGCTTAATACCACAGATCTGGATGCAATACTCCAGGTGGGGTCTCAGGAGAGAACAGAGGGGCAGAACCACCTTCCTCAACCTGCTGGCCACACTTTATGCAGCCCCAAATATGGAAGCAATCTTCTAGTATGATTGCACATCGTAGGATTCACTCATGTAGATCTACAGTGGTTCCAACAACTGATGAAGAAAACTGCACAGGACATTTATGTCAGATTTGATAAAACTTCTGCTAAAGCATCTATTCAAATAGGTCAGAAGTTTTAATGGTAATGTATGACATTTTTTCTGAGGTAATGAACTGTGAAGATTTGTTCCTTGTGGCTGTCAGCAGGTCTGCTCCTATGGAAAATAAAAGCGGTATTTAGCTAAGGGTACAGCTTTCCTCTGGGGCACACACGTACCTCTTTGTGTTTTTCAGTGAGGCTTATGAAGTTGTACCTGACGACTGAGTCCTCTAATAATTAGTTGTAAGGATTTTTAGGTTAACTTTAATTGTTCCAGTTAAAAGTTCAAATGCAGAACCATTTATAGGAACAGACCGAGAAGCACAGAGGCATCAGTGTCTTCTGTCACCTGGTATAGTAGTCACAGGTATAAGCATAGTAATACTCTGCTCAAGTTAAAGGGGAAAAGATATTAAATGTAATTTCTCTATCTCCTCACTGCTATGCTTGTAGAAAGGTTGGCTTTGGTTTTCCCTAGAAAATTTCAGCTCCGGTTAAGCCAGCATCTTCTTGTGTCTTTACAAGACCTTCTAAGTTACAGAGGTGTTGATAGCAGGGGCCAAGAGCTAAAACTGTCCTACATTATACTGAAGTGAGTTGAGATCACTGAATGCACAACCCATTCTGCTATTTCCTGCATCACAGATGAGTATGTAACACCTGTGTGTTTGTTCTCCTAATAGTGCATACAATTGTATAGGTTAAACTGTAGTCTAATGTTAAACTAACTGCATGGTTAATAAAAAAATCCAGACATGATAAGAGGATTTTGTTCCC
Source organism: Campylorhamphus procurvoides (assembly GCA_013396655.1). Lineage (NCBI taxonomy): Eukaryota > Metazoa > Chordata > Aves > Passeriformes > Dendrocolaptidae > Campylorhamphus > Campylorhamphus procurvoides. The sequence goes on from WBMV01004075.1 coordinate 435,984, forward strand.
AATGGACAAGTATTTCCCTTCAAGAGGTTCACAGTTTTGCAAATGATCCCTCAAGTTCCAGTCCTGATGTTGTATATTGTACTTTTATACTCCTTCATACTGACTTTCTGTTTACCTAATAGAAAGGTATTTAGCTTTTGGAGCTTTACAGTTTTTGGCACACTAAAAGAAACCAACCTGCTTTATTAAATTCATGATTGAAGGAAATCACTGTAAGCCTAATAAGATTTGTGTGTTTCCATTCAATGTCAGCAGGGAGTCAGCTTAAATCAAGGCTGAAAGTCTCAGCTGCATTCAAACCCTTGATCAAGCTACTAATGCTTCAGTTTGAAAAGTATGACAAGATGATTATATGATTTAAATAGCCCTGTGCTTTTCGAGATGGCTGATATCATGAAATAAATTATTTTTGCAGTAAAAGTATGTATTCCTTATAATCATATTAATAAAATGTGGTGTCATGATTTAACTCCAGCTGGCAGCTAAGTACCATGCAGCTGCTTGCTCACTCCCTTACCCTCACAGTGGGATGGGAAGGAGAATTAGAAAAAGGTAAAATCTGTGAGTTAAGAACACTGCAATAATTTAAATAAAACAAAATATATAAAAAATAATAATGATATTAATGATTTTGTAAAACCAAAAATAATAGCAGTAAAAACAGTAATAACACTAATGAAAAGGAAGATAACAAAAAAGTGGGGTGTAAAACTCAAGAAAGACAAATGATGCACAGTAAAATTGCTCACTGCCCACTGACTGATGCTCAGCCAGTCCCTGAGTGGTGATGAGCCCCTCCTGCCAACTCCTCCCAGTTTATATACTGAGTATAATGTTCTGCAATATAGAATATCCCTCTGGTTAGTTCAGGCCAGCTGTTCTGGCTATGCTCTCTCCTGGCTCTCTGTGTTCCTGCTCCCTGTCAGAGCACGGGAAATTGAAAAGTCCTTGACTTAATGTGGGCACTACTGGGCAAAAACTAAAACATCAGCACGTCATCAACATGTGGTTTGTCAAGTTTTTCAATAAGGTGGTTTAATGAAAAAAAATAATTTGTTTGTTATGGTTACCTGTCATAGAAGTTGTCTATTACTAAGAATATAATACCTGATACATAAACATGTCCTCAAAGCATTTTGCAAAAGAGGTCTGTGTGAGTATCCCTTTTCTATAGATATGAAATGCAATATCTTCAATGTTGCAGTTATAGAATGAAATCCAGGATTTCAACGTCTGTGTTGATCCAGGATGACAAGGGAATGATTACCTTTTTCTGATTCCATAAATAAAGTGCACCTAAAAAGAAGGAACACATTGAGTCCACGTTGAGTGTTTAGAAGACTTTTCTTATACCATTTGAAGATTAAATAGCATTAGTTGGTATGCTTCCAAGAGGAATGGTCCAAAAGCTGCCTGTGAATGTCTACAAACTGACTTGTCCTCTTCATTTCTCCTTTCAAGGTCAGCACAGTGCTCTACTGTACTGTTAGTACCTGCTGCATACATGAGACTTGTAGTCAAAGATCGATGTAAGACCATCTGCTGGATTTAGAAACATGACTTTTATAATTTAGATGGAACGAAAAGTATCTTCAGTGTACTCCACTTTATGCAAAATGAACTTGGATTTTGGGCCACTAACAGCCTACTGAAGAAATCCAGGATATAAAGTAAAATCTTGGAACCTTATTTTCATGAGCTTCATGTGATGACAATACTGACATCAGTCAATCAAACTATGTTTCTGATAAAGCGCACACTTTGAAAACTAAAATTAATATACCTTTTGCTTCAATGTCTGCAAACAAGTCAGTGTGGTAGCTAAAAACTGTAGATAACAGATCCATTTGTAATCAAGTCAAAAAATAAGCCAAGAATTAGGAAGGATGGTGGATATGGAGTGTTACAAACTTTCCTATACTTTATGCAGACTAAGTTATTTTCTAAACTGTGCATTTCTTACTGCATTAGCTGAGAGATCCTTGCTGCCTTTGTAGGTTTGCAATGCTGTGCAGCTTGTTCCAAAAACTGATGGGCACTGCTGTAAAATTAATGAATAAATTAAACTTGGCATTGACAGCAAGGTATTTCCTACTCCTTACTAGGACTAAATTACAACCTGTGACACAGAAAACTGCCAGGAAAGCAGTTTTTAGACATTTTATTACAGTTCTAGGCATCTTTCTGGAATTTTTGCCTGTATCCTATACTGGACTATATGCACAGACATCAAGCACTTACAGTAGTTAAGGTCTAACCATGCAGAGCTAGAACTTTTCTATAGTGAAAGAGGTGGTAAAAAACCTGCTTTCTGGGTTCTCATAGAAAGTGACGAGTAACCCTAACTCTCTTCCAGGCAAGATGGATGTGCAGCATAGGAAGATCACACATCAACACTTCATTGGGGTAGATCACTTCACATGGGAAAGACTGAGGCCTACTAGATTCAGTGACATCATTGTTGATAATGTCATGGAATTGCCTGAACTATAATCACACTGCACCTTGATAGACTGGGAAAAACATACTTTCCGTTTGCTCTTAGTAAAGTGATAGCTGAGACCTCTCCTTGTAATGTTTCGGGTCACTGAAAGCTATTTTCCCCTTAATGAACACCTTAAAAAAAGGCTGATGAGCAGATGGACAAAATAATTCTTCAAGATACATCACTCAGGACTGTGTAGTCAAGGATGCTCTAATGAAATGAAATTATGAGACTGATAGAAACTGTCAGTCTTCTCCTCTATGGCTACTTTCCAGTTTGTTGTGGCTGTATAATGCCACTCTACTGTACTTGGAGAAGGTTGACATATAGAGATAAGAAGTTTCCATTGTTTATCCCAATCAGATAAAAGTAATGACAGTCTTAAATACAGTCTCCTCTTTAATTTCAAACTCTGTGGGTACACAGTTTAATTTGACTAATGTGGGCTGTAAAAATTTCAGATAATGCAATGACTGAAGTAAGAAATCTCAAACACATTGCATTCTAGATGCAATTAAGTGAGTACTAACCGACCAGTTGCAGCTCCCTGGCAACAAATTCTATAATGGTTCAGGAGTCTTTTTTGCAGAAGTGTCCTAAAATATGTTAAAATGTCTTTTAGGAAGTGCAAAAATGTAAGTATGATTTATTCTATATGTAGAAATGGAGAAATTATTTATGTATAATGTATTTATAATGCTCAGTGTTAGAGAAAAAGTAGCAAGGGTGAAAGGACATACGTTGGAAAGAAACTCTCCCTTTTTCTCTGAAGTAATCCAGTAAGGAAGTATTCTGCAAAACCATCCAGCGAACTGACTGGGCTTTCCAGTGTTACTTTAGGCTACTGACCACAAACCAGAATTCTTACACATCTACTTTGTTACAGGCTGTGAAATGTTTTGTTTGCATAGGACTTGCTTAATGATGAAGGTCTCGCAGAGAAATTTCACTTCTTCCTGCATGAATACCCTATTAACACAAATGCCTTTTCTCAAGCAGAGCTACTGGCTAAGACTTTGCAGTGACTGGCCAAGCTCATACAAGTGAGCTAAGGCAACTTCTGAATGGCAGGTGTCAGCAGCGTAGGCAGCTGTGTGATGTGTGCCTGCCGTAGAAGGGACCAGCTGGCTGCCAAGACCTCTAAGCAGCAATGTGCTTGAGGTATGTGTGAAACACTGAATTCTGTGCTTCAGTTGCAGGGCTGCTCTGATCTATTTTGTGCTCACTTATGAAATGTGTCTACAAGTACTAGAGATAAAGCTGGAGCAATGTGAGAGCAAGAAGCACATGTGCATCCATAGTACAGAGCACTCTTAGATAACTTGAATGGACTCCAAAGTGAGAGGAACTCATGTCTGCTGTGATATAAGTGCCAAATGATTATGGGTTAGACTGATAACTGGCAGTACAAAGGCACAAGGTGGTCTCTGACATATTCAGTGGCTACTAAAAGTTTATTGCTAACCACTCCTATCCAATAAGCACGGGAACCCTGTGGCTCCCGTGAATGGATAAAGAGCAACCAGAGTCTGTCAATGACAATCCTGTTCCTGTCTCTTCAGAATCATACAGATACTCAGACTCAGTGTTCAAGAGTTTTTCAGAGGATAACTGCTAATTTACAAAGAGAGTGGAAACTGCTGTGGCTGTCAAACAAATAGTAATGATGTAATAATAGCAGTAGGCTCTAACATGTCTGGGCCTTTGTTTATATCTGGGACTTGCAAATTACTGAGTGGCACACAAGTCCACACAAACTACTGAGAGGAGTAGGAAAACACAGGCTGCATGCTCCCCTAGCTTCTCTCTCTCTCCTCTGCCATCCACTCTCAGGGATCATTATTCTGCCTTTTAACTCCATGAGCGTTTGAGATTTCAATCTTTAACATCTTTGCACATTGTTTTTTCTTGTTTCACAGTACCAACAGTAACAGATTAAGTGTCTTTTTTTTTGTAAGTTACCATGTTTGTTTACAAAATATAATATCTATACGGGATTGTTCTGAATATTTATTTTCGCTGTTATGGAAGAACAAAGACCATTGTTTGCTGGCACGTTATCCACAAGTGTTTGTGGAATCAATAAATTAAAATCTTATCCCTAAAGCCAGAAGGTCTTATTCTTCTTTTGTTTTTTATCCTAATGAAGAGTTAAAGGCACCTTCATACCTATGCAAAATGCAAGAATAGAATCCTAGTCTGATAGTGTTCATCTCCTTCCAGAGACTTTACTGCATGGTTTATGTTGGGCAGATATTGCAGGTCAGCATGGGGATCCTTCTAAAACTTCACTTGTATTGTACCAATAGATGGCTAGCTGCTCCTTGAGGCTCACCATTCAATGTTTCTTAAAGCATTGTATTTATCCTAGCAATAGTAAATTTGCTGTGTAATTGGCCTATTTTTATTGTTATATGGCAATTGTTATTACACTTCATCTGTTTGAATAAGCATACAGTTGGAGAGATGCTGCAGCTCTTTGTGTTAAATGTAGGGTGAGAAGGTAAGTGAAGGAAGAGAAATTGCTATTGTTTTTAGAGTGCTTGCAAAAATTCTGAAAAAAAGCCATATGTTCAGACGAAAGTTAAAATCTCATTAATTCAAACCTGCATGACAATGAGGACATTGTAGCCCTATCACTTACATCTTTCATACCAAGTGAGTCAACAGAACAGTGAGGATAGAAAAAAATGTTGTATATTTTCTTGCTTAGGTACTCCTCCCTGCAGCTCTGAATGCAAACTAGTCCTTTTAACATTAGAAACAAATCTCTCCTGACAAATGCTGTCTGAAAGAGTTCCTGCTGAGAAGACTTCTTTTCCTATAGAAAGGTTCAGGACTATTACTGGCTACTTGGATACAAAGCTGAGGCTCCTTAATGACTGTAAATCAGTCCCATCTTGTTAATGTCAGTAAAGTTATGCTAATTTATGCTAGCTAAAGTACTCAAACCTGCCAACAAGGACCTGGTTAAATAGGTAAGTTTAACCTGTTGGAGTTGCTCAGACGCAATTAAAGTGGCAATCACTCCATTAGACGTGGAAGGGTTAAAGTGTCATACAGTTCAGTTCCATTTCTCCCTTCACCCTCAGGGGCACTAAGGTCCCAGTGTCCCTCTTCAGTAAGACCTCTGAAGGAAACATGAAGGCAGAGCACTCTAGATACCAGCAGTGTGCTGTAGGAGTAACTGAGCAAGTAAACTGAAGGCTTGCTGAGACCTTGTCCTGCTTTGACATGTGCTGAATGACGTTATAGTCCCAGCTTCCCTCACTATTGCCTTCACAGTCCTTATTTTTCTCTTGACCTACCATATTTTGTTGGTCTCTTCAGTTCTTGACCATATTTTCTTTGTTTAACATTACAAAACAAACAAACAAAAAAACACACCCAAAACAAACACCAAACAACACAAAAAACCCGAACCAAACAACAACAAAAAAACCCCACACAAACACAAAAAACGAAACGAAACGAACCAACCAAAAAGCCAACAACCCCCCCCCCCAACATCAAAACACCTGATGTTCGCTACTGCTGCCGACTCTGTTACATACCACATACTTTCCTCATTGTACTGTCTACTTGGACTGTAAACTCTGAGCACTGTTTTCAGCTCAGTGCTGTACAATAATGGAGACCCAGTCTTGGTTTGTCCTCAGGCATTGCCATAATAAGAATGGCATTTCAATTAAGTGCAGTACTGAAAAAATGTGCCTGTTCTTAATGAGAGATTGTCTTTCCTGGTACCAATACAAACAAAGCAAAAAAAAAAAGACCAGAATACTCATTATGAATAATGCCTCATCACAATCAAGCTATTTCATTGCCTTCTGCAGTCTACCGCCCACTTATTTTCCCTACAAAATGTACTTTTCTAACAACAGCTAAATATTATCATGAAACTAAGCAAAAAGAATTATTCTAATGTGACAAGACTTGCCCTTGCAGGACTGATGACAGAAATTATAAGAGAAACCTGTCAAGCAATTAGATTTATATTTAAAATAACATATCACATGAAGGAATAGTTAAAAAGCAGAATACTGCAAATGTACAACATAACTTTCTGGAGACAAGATATTTTATTTTTCTGGTTTCTTTGTATTTTCCCCCACTTTTCTTTCTTGTTAACGTTTACTTTTCTGTCTTTACATGGGACACTAATGCAGGAATACTAGCTTTTTACTAAGGGTTTATATGGGTGGTGAGATGTCAGAGAAGATTTTAGTTGCTTGATTTTCATGCCAGTGGTTGCTACTGTTCCCCCAACTGCAAATTTTTTGTGGAAAGCTTTAGCCTGGGCAATATAATTTAAAAACCCAGATATATTTGACAGGCTAGTGTACTCATTCACATGGAAAGTGGATGTAAGTGTGGGTGATTTTTGTAACTGAAATCAATACAACTCTGTTATCTTTCTCTATTAGATGGATATATGAGACATCTCACCCATTACCCTAACAGTAAACACCCATTCTGTAAATATCTCCTTTGAGCAAGTTATACTATTCATTCTATAGTTAATGGAAAGAACTGGCCTCTTTTAGCAATTTTCTTTCAGATGTAAGATTACACCCTGTAAGTGCCTATTTCTCCCTCTTGACTATAAAGGCCGTTTAGCCTACAAGTTCAGATGGGGATGTTTGCATTATAGATATTTACATTTTGTCAATTGAGTCATTTTTTTAGTGTTGGGTCTGTAAGGAGTGAAGAAAATACATCTTCTGAAAGACCTCACTTACTATGCACACATTGCTCCTTCTGTGCATGCCAGGCTTGCACCAGAGCTGAGTCCTGGCTTCTGAGTTTGAGTCAAAATTGAACATTGCTGTGAATGGGAAGAATACTCAAAGCAGGGTCTGCAGCATAAGAAGGAACAGGACTTGGGTGGAAAATTTAGAGTAGCTTAATTGTCCCAACACCTCACTCTTCTCAGCTGTCATTGCAGCACCACTTGCTCTGACATGTCGGCTGGCTGCAGCCACCATCCTCATCTCCAGCCCTCTGGCACAGGGAAGCAATGCTCTGCGCCCATGGTCTTTTTGACACCTCTGCTGGTTGCTGCTTCTGGTGTCTCTGATATGGGCTAGCTTTGGCCTGAGAAGGAATGAGAAACACCCGCTTTGAAACTAACGATAACTCCTCTTTTCTTGTTCATCTGTCCAGCTGCAGTTTTTATTTGCCACTTACTTGAAAGACTGTAATTAGTAGAAGATAGTACAGGCAGGCATCTGCCTCCCTTAGGAATGAAGGGATGAAATATTGCGAAGGAATTTCCCTTCAGAAACTTAATTCTATTTAAAGGCCTTTCTGTCATTTAAATAACTAATCTCAGGAGGTGGGATGAGATCAGTTAATTCCTGACTGCTACTTGCTCCTTGTGAAGAGTAAATCCTTAATGGTTCTCTCTTTCTCAATCTTTCTCTTTCTCGAAGACGCCTGAGCCTAACATAATGATCCATATTAAGGATTATATATTTTTTAAAGTAGTGTTAAGCCACACAAAATCAGTGCAGGAGAGGAGTTATTATTATTTTCTCTGACACAAAAACCACTATGGAGATTTTGGTGGGAATTAAATTATGGGTGAAATTCAAAGAATAGTCTCAAAGGAGACAGAAAACCCCCAAATATTTGATTCTATAGTTAAAGAAATATGTATACCACCTTTCCTTTGCAATTATTTTATTGCAAATATTTTTTTTTTGTTCAAAGAAAAGAGATTCCACAAGTAAAAACATAAACAACTGGCATCTAAACCAGTCTGAATCAATCTTTTTCACCAAACCTAAAAGACCATTATTCACAAAATTGCACTTAGAAAAACTGGAGGCAGATGAGAGAAACACTTTTTTTCCCAGGCTCCTTGGAGACCAGTGAAGCTGCTAGCTGCTTGCTTTAATGCAGAACTGGAAAAGGTCTCTGCCTACCCACACAGTAGAGCTGTATTTACCTGAATGTATTCCTATTATTTGCCTTGTATACAATTAATTATTTTGTATCTACAGTGTTCTGTGGCATATCATTACATCACATTAGCCTTGTGTTTGACATCTGTCAGACTGATGCAATGTAATATGTTAGGAGTCCTACCAGAGCTGTTTTAATTAGGCAAGGATTTTATTCATTTAGTGAATATTTGCTTTGAGTTGCCTGTATAAGGCCATAAAGTACAAGCACCTAAATGTTCCCAGTTAAATATCAGATGGGAGTTAAATATCAGATATCCTGCACTCTGCTGATTAATTATATAATATTTAGATATTTTTGCTAATCTGTTGAATGCATATCACATAGTTAATGAAAGAATTCAAGGCTGCAGGCAGACTTAAAGAATGAATCATCACATACAGTAGTCTTCATTACTCACTGCAGAAATGTGGCGTTCCATAATTACCAAATTTGAACTAAGAGAGGTGAAAATGGCAAGCTTACCCTGCCAAACGCTGCTTGCTCTCTATTTTCTGCCTGCTTAAGGGTCACACACAGCAGGGTGAATAGATACTCTGGCTGCTTTTCAGTAGGGCAGAGACTAATTCCTGAGATGCTGATGGAGAAGGGAATTCATCAGTATTGTTCCCTTCTCTGTGGTGCTGCAGCCCCCGTGATCCGGGGCCTCTTCCTGCATTGCTGCCCTAGTCAAAATTTTAAGGCAGTAAAGGCAGGAAAGTAGTGCTTGCCCTAGCAGAGAAATTTCTGGGAGGTGCTAGAGACTGTTCACACATACGAGGTTTGGTTGGTTTTTGTTGTTTGTTTTTTTTTTCCCCCCATACTTGTACAATGATTAGCAAACAGGTTGAAAGTCAAGATATTATCATCACCACCTATTGTGACAGCTTGAGTAGCTCAAACCATTTTCTGAGTGGGGTTTTCTTCAGCCTATTAACGGCAATTAAAGGTATCAGTTTATCAGTTAACTTCTGAAATGACCATGCGTTTTTTTCCATAACTCTGAGGGTTGGAGGTTTATTGAGTTTCTCTGGGATGGTGGAGAAAAGGTTGTTTGTGGCTTGTTTGTTTGTTTTTGTTTTTTTCTTTCCTAAAGAAAAGATCTGGGAACATGAAACCGAATCTTCATTGAACTCCAACTCATGGATGTTCTTTAGGTCTGCTCTGGAAGATTAAAGCTTGTAGCAAAACACTTTATGAGGGCTCAGGTGAAAATCGAATCAGAAATGATAAGGAAGAAAAGCAGATGGGTTCAGAAGGCAAAAGTAAAATCTATTTAGTTATTATAGTTTTGCTGATCAGGCAACTCCTCACAGATTTCCTGTGGAAATTATGTGAACAGTGTGATGCACTAGCACAAACTAATTAAAATAGTAGAAACTCTCCTCTGGGATGCAGCCAGGAGACTCCAGGGGACATTCATCCCATATCTCTCTCACAGCACTGTTCTTCACCATTATCAGTGCTCAGTAGCATTGGGGGTCATCCTGCCCTCGTCTGCCCTGGTGGGAGGCACCATGAGTGCTCTCCCTATCTGACTCACCCGAAGTCAGCTGGGATAGCTAATAACCATCTACTCTTGTTTTTTTAAAATTGGTTCTGCCTGAAGCAGATTAAGAAGCACGTGAACAATCCCTCTGTCCACTTACCCTCCAATAGGGGAGTGGGAACAAACATCTGAGGTGAGAGTGATAGTGTCTTATCCGCTCCAGACACTTTCTCAGTTAATTTCCGGTGGGGTAGGGGGGATATATAGCAAAAAGCAGCATATATCTCCTCCCCTTCTTTTAAAAAGAAATCCTTTATGTGGTCAGAACCTGAGTTTGTTATCTCATCTGAAAGATAACACCTCCAGGAGAGCATTTTAGGAGAGCAATTTAGTACTGAGTCAGAGAGAATAGAATGAGTCACTGCGACTCTCAGATTTTTCTTGGAAGTTTCTCACTAAAGTATTGCCCCAGTCTGACACTGTTTGGTAGATGACATCAGAAAGACTGGAGTTTATGCTAAATTCAGAGGAGATAAAGGCTAGGATCCCAGGAAAATGTGGTTAATTTTTTTGTGGGGCGGTTAAAAAGTACTTAATTGGAGTATATTCATCATGCACTGACTGTAAAACCAAAGTAAACAGCAAAAAAAAATCAGAAGAGGTGACTAACCAAAAATCTTAGGCTGCTAAGTGGGATACACCATGTCACATTGCAAACTATTCTTTCCTTTAACAATGGCACGCAAAGCGAACTTATTATAATTGAATTGTAATTGGATAGAAAAAGAGCCTTTTTTTTTTTTTTTTAATCTTGCTATGCAGCTACTCGATTTTTGCAGTAAAGCTGCCTGCAATCGTGTAAAGGATCCCCTCATCTACAGCAAGACATCAATGGCAGTGCCAGGTTGTCTTTGTGGAGTGGTGCTCTGGTGATTATCACTGAATTGACAATGATTAGTGACTCACTATTGCTCATTCTTAATCCAGCCCACTCCACCACTGCTTGTACTGCCTTGTGGGAAGCAAATCTAAGCATATGCACAGGAAGAAGCCTCAGTGCTGTTTTACTGGCAGCCTTCCAGAAACCTCCTTTGCACTGTAACTGCTTGTCTGCTGCCCATGAAGTTTGCCATCCGGCTAAAGATTTTCTTCCAGCCCTGTGGGGACTTCAGACACTGTACCTTAATGCAGAATGGTGAAAAAGATAGAAATTATTTAAGCCAGTGAAGCATGAGACGTATATGTATGTATTATGAAGCTACCACATATTGTGAATGAAAAATCTTCTCCAAGAATCACTGCAGTCAGTCTCCTGAGGAGTCTCTCTGTACTGAAGAGGTCACCGCCTGTGCATGACAGTGGTACCTACCTCAGCATCCTTAACAAGGGACCCAGACCCAAAAAGGTTTATGTAAGCTTCTTTTTTCCTGCTGCAGGCTTGAAGCTACATGATGTGCAGGCAACTGGAGATGAGCAAAAGCTGTGTTTTCTGTGCCTTGCCCTCAGCATGCTGCTCCGAGACTGTTCAAAACTCAGACTGGGTTGAAGAATGGTGCAGCTTCTGCCAGGATCACACGCCATGGCTCACCACAGATATATCAGAACTTAAACATCCTGTTTAAGGCCAGAAGTTCCCTCACCAGAAATCACAATTGTATGAGATGAAGAAAGAAGAGTAGAAGGGCAGACAAGAAATTGAGAGGAATTCAGCTGCAGAAGGACTTTTAACAACCAACCTGAGCTGATGAAGCTGGAAACGAACCTGTCAGTGAAGTATCTGATATTCACTGTGACTGTCTCAGTTCTCTTAAAATGCTTTAAAATCTGTCCCTTTCCTACTATCCCCTTCTGCCTCTGTTGTGCCAACATATTTCCTCCATGAAGCTGTCCAATAAAACCCAAGTTTCCTCTATGATTAAGCACTCAAGGTGCAAGCAAACAGAAGCTAAATGTATTTACAACCGGCTATTCTTTAAAGGATGGAGGGAAGCAATAGCTCCCTAAGAAAATGCCTGTCTTTCTAGTCTAGCCCTCATATTTGAAGCAATATTTCTCATAAACCAAACTGAAGGCAAAACCATGCTCAACAGCTATATGCTCAAGAGTGTTATTTCTGGAAAGGAAAAATATTTCTGATACTTGAATGAGTTCATAAAACAAGGCAAAGTGTTCAACAATTGCTTTGAGAAAAAGGGGTAGGTCTGTTAGGGTCTCTAGTTTTTGACTTTGCTCTTTATGCCAAACATATTTTGTCACATTTACTCTTACTGCTTTGAACTGCTTCCTGGCAAACTGAGCAAGGTCTGCTTACTGCAGCTATAGATCTTGAACAAACATGAAATTGTTTATACATACCGTTTTGACAGATGAAATGAAAGCTGGCATTTCAAGGCACATTCCAAAAGTTTGAATCCAGGGTTCTCAGCACACTGGGTATCCTGCAAATAAAATGGTTCTGCCTCAGTAGTGTGGGTGGCCACAGTTAAGGTGCCATCCACATAACTGTCTACCAGACACCCTAAGGTGCCATCCACATAACTGTCTGCCAGACACCCTATGTAGAGTGAGAGACTCTATGTCCAGGCATAGAATCATAGAATAGTTTGGGTTGGAAGGATCATCTAGTTCCAACTCCCCAGTCGTAGACAGGGATGATGTCCACAAACCCAGGTTGCTCAAAACCCCATTCAACTTGGCCTTGAACACTTCCAGTGTTGGGGCGTCTGCAATTTCTCTGGGAAACCTGTTTCTCACCACCCTCACAGTAGAGAATTTCTTCCTAATATCTAATCTAAACCTGCCCTCTTTTAGTTTAAAGCCATTTCCCTTTTTCTTGCTACGACATGCCCTTGTCAAATGTCCTCCAGTCTTCCTTTCGGTCCCCTTCAGGTACTAGAAGGCTGCTATGAGGTTATTCCAAAGCCTTCTCTTCTCCGGATTGAAAAACCCCCTCAGACTGTCTTCATAGGAGAGGTGCTCCAGCCCTCTGATTATCTTCACATCTTTCCTCTGGCCTTGCTCCAGCATATCCGTGTCCTTCTTACATTCTTATGGTGATGTCCCCAGAGCTGAATGCAGTACTACAGGAAGAGACTCATGGGAGCAGAATAGAGGGAGAAAATTACTTCCCTAAGCCTTCTGGTCTCACACTCCTTTTGCTGCAGTCCAGGACATGGTTGGCTTTCTGGGCTGCACACACACATTGAAAGGTCATGTCAAGCTTCTCATCCATCAACATCCCCAAGTCCATATTCTTGGTGTTGCTCTCAATCCATTCTTTGCCCAGCCTGTATTTGCATGTGGGATTGCCCCAGCTGACATTCAGGACCTTGTGCTTGACCTTGTTGAATTTCATGAGTATGCACATGCTTAACAGGCCAGAATGTGTGCTTCTGCTCAGTGATACCAGCAGTTGGTCAGCAAGTACAGTGTAGACTTATCAGCTGTGGCACAGACTGTTGGAGTGGCATGAGGACCTTGGCTTTGTGCCATATAAATGGGGCAGAACAGATCATCCTTGCTGCTAGGCAGGAGTCAATCCCAAAACCTGTCTGGTGTGTGAAGTGTGGTGAGTCTGCTGAAGGCCATCATGGCTTACATGGCTGGCTTCTCTGTGTTTTTTCATTAGCAAATGCAGTGGCTGAGAAACCTCAGGCTCCTGCTTTAGACACTATTTTCATATTACTGTTTCCTATCTCCAGGCAGCAACAAGTGTCCCAAGGATGTGTGCCTTGTCTGCTCTTCATGCTTGTTCGAGTAGGCTCCCCCCCTGCTGCAGATGAAACCAAGGGACAAAACGCCCATTGAAGCTAATGGGAATATAGGAAAGCCCACTTCCCATATGGTGCCTGTCAACCATGTGCTTAAGAACCATCTGATATATTTTTATTCTGATCATGTGTTTGGTATCAAGATTGAGATTTGTAAGTCCCGAGACTGTAGACCTTAAGTATTTCCCAAGTTTTGTATAAATATCCAGCTTTGTTCTTTTGTGAGAGAATCACATGCCAGTGTGAGAATTCATATGATTTTGGACTCAACTTAGGGAAGCCATCTGCTTTAAGGTCCACTTATAGCATTCCATGGCAAACCCTGTGACTGCTGCCAGTGCAGTATTTCTTTACACAAACCTGAAGCAGAGGTAGCTTTGGTTTTTCTGATGAACAATTTAGAAATATTGAGGCTGAATCTTTTAAGTTTTTTTACATTTATTAGGCTTTTATATAGCTTTAGTGTGTCTGCCACTGCAGTAGCTTAGTAACTGTGCAACTTTAATGCTATGGATCACCTTCATCGTAAAATATGTTTATACTTGAAACATAAACAGAAAAAGTTTTATGCACAATTTTAGCTGAGACCATCACCTTTGCAGTTAAAAGACTTCCTGTAATAAAGCTGCTATATCATAATATTATTAGAATGATATTAGATCCTGATATCTCTTTTCCACTGATTAATATCTTAGTAGGTGGTTCATTTCAATATAAATAGGACCCTGAACTTCAGGTAGATAAAGAAAATGCTAATATAACTTTACAGCGGACAGGATTTATCTGTTATGAAACAAGCTTACTGTTTTATGTCACCTTGACTTTGAGAAAATGTATCACATTATAACTGGAATTGTTCAGAGTACAGTGGAGCATAAAAGAAAAATGATTCTGAAAAAGACACAGGCACAAGTTGACTTTCATGCTTCCTAAGGACAAAGGCTCAAGCAAAGTGTGGAACATCATCTTTATTGGTTTACATTTGCTCTCTGGAATCATCTGGAAGTCCTGCAAGGCTCACAGGTTACACTTGAGTGGACTAGATATAGAAAGCACACAGCTTAGGAAATATGCAAAAACCAAAGATATCTTCCCAAAACTTATTTAAGTTATAGTAAATTGCTGACAGAGCAGAGACCATCTTGTGGGGTTTTTTATGTTAACAGTAACATTCAGGAAATTTTTTGATATATATAATTGATGTACTTCATGTATCAATCCTATTTTGCCATAAGTTTTGAACAATACAGGGCTGATAGAGGAAAGTAACAGAACCGCATAACAGTTCTTTTATTTACAGGAAGGCAGGGCGAATTTCATATAACTTATTCTATTCAGGATAAACATCAATATCTAACTTAAACAGATAAGAACCCAACCTGACTGTACAAAAATCTTCATTTGCTTCCACTGCACCCACAGTGATTTCCTACTCTGTTGCCTAAAGCTCATTCCTCACAGTTAATAATAAACATCATTGACTAAATGGTGACTGCAGTTCCTCTGCTAGAATCACAAGCGATCACTTATGTTCCAGCCGGTGCTGTTCTTCATTCACTGCATTCATTCAGAGTGCACTCTGAATTACCAAACCCTCTGCTTGTTCACTGGCTTCAGTTACCATCAAACTCATTTAAAGATGTAAATATTTTCCAAATGGATGTGGAACATCTAATAAACCTGATTATTACCCTTGTGCTTCAGTTAGTTGCTGCTTATTTACCATAAGGAAAAAACCAGAAGGACTTTGACCTCTAGAACAGAATTTCAGGGATGATGTCATCCAGAACGTCTGAAAAATGTGTCACCTCAAGCCACTAACCAATTTAACCTTTACTGTGTTTCATACTTAACAGGGAAAACAATTCCCTCTAACTGTATCTTAAGAGTATAGGAGAGATACTGATATCACTTACAGTGTATTCTGTCAGATAAGCTTTCATTTTCGTCTTTGCTGTTTGACGATACTAAATCTGATGGCACTATATAAAAATGGTGATCTCTTCTGTGTTAATTTCCAAAATGATAATTTGGTAATGCAAGAGGTGAATGGTGGTGAATTTCTGAAGCTTCTGTTACTGGAACCTGTTGACTTGATTTCTTGGTGAATAGGTGGCTAAGTCCTGGAGTGTTAACCAAAATAGTTGTTAGTAAGCTGAGAAAGTCTAAAGGTTGTTTGAAAGACTTGTGCATTTTTTTTTTCCAAATGGATTGGAGCAAACTCTTCATGTGCCCTATGTTAGTCCTCCAAATAGTATAAAATGTCTGCAAATCCTGGTATACCATTTGAATGTCTTGGGGCTGTGGTTGCAAAGCACCTATTTTAAAAGTTAATGCTAATCAAGGCTTAGTTATAAGTAAGTGAAAAATGTGCCTGAATAAGAGCTCAGCATATCTCCTTAATCTAGACAATTTGTGTTCTGCTTCCATTCCACTGAAAATATACCTCCTCCTTGATTATTTTCTACTTTCTTGAAATCTAAGAAAGAGTTTATAGAGACAATAAACTTTCCATGATAAATGTGATAGTTCCAAATTTATTTATCCTCCTGGTGGTCCCAGGCACACACCAGCCATGTAACATAATATAAGGGCATGCTAAGCAGCAGAATGGGAGTCGTTTGAAGAAGCGATGCACTGGTTGTGTAACCCCTTGAGCACAGCCCTGTGAGGCGGTGCCTACCTGCCTATATTAAGCCTATGCACCAGAAAAACTCTATGTTATGTTTCTGTCCTGAGTAGCTAATTAATGAAGGCTGAAATAATTAATGATGAATTGCAACAGAAGCACAGCATAGGTACTGAGGTTAACAAGTTTATTTTATTTCTCACCATCTGTACACTAAGGTGCCAAATCAAGAATTGGGTAAGTATCATCCAAAACCTATGAGTCCTGCAATGTTCCAATTACATTTTTGGCCATTTGAAAGATGTGTGGTAAGTCATCAATGTGATTACGGAAATGATAGTGTTGCAGGTAGAACCAAAAGGTCCATTCCCAGGGAATAATTATATCTTTATAACTCCCTATCATTAAGTGGAAACACTGTCTAAAGAACAGCAAAATAGTTATGTTTAGTTCAGTTTGGCTGCTGATGTTATTCTTCTCAAAATGAATGTGGAAAAATTCCAGCTGGTAGATGGACTTCAGTTCCTGCTCAAATGTTGGTGGAAGGTGCTTAGATATCTCAGGAAAAAAATTAGCATCTCAGTGAACTAGTTTCAGAACCTTGAAGAAAGGGAATAATTCTTATATCCACTTCTAAAAAAAATCGAAGAAAACTAAGTCTTTCCTGTTATTTAAAATGAATTTTCCAAGAGCATCTGGACTTTCCAAATGTTTAGCATGTGGATGACTCACCAGCTTTATGCTAAGATATCATGCTGTTATTTCAAAACCGAAATACCAGCCTTGATATTTTTATATGTTGTACAGAGATCCATAGTCTTTCTCATTATTAAAATTATTCCAGCTTTTAAAAATCTGGAAAGAACCTTGGATTAAGCATGATGTTGATTTTGAATCTAGGAATGTCTCTTATAATAAGATTTTTCTCTGGCAAACAATTTGGCAGAGGAATTGTAGTTTTAAAACCTTTATTTATCTTGCTTGGATGGACTCTCATATTAGCTGTATTGTACTTGTTGCAGAGATTGAGATAGGGAAAAAAAATTCCAGCTAGTTCAGGATTTAGAATTGACCAAAGGCTGTCTGGAGCTGGGCCAATTAAGATGATCTTTCCAGAACTTCTCTGCTCACTGGATCTTGCTAAAAGGCAATTCAAAATGAAACTCCTCCACCACTAGTCAGAAAGACTTAAACTGCTCAGAAACATAATTTTTAGTGTGGATGGAAGGGAAGTCTTAAAATATCTTTACCTATATATATATATATATTTCTTTGTTTTGGAGAACTTTCACTATTACAAGTGGTTTGTAGAAGAGCTGAGGCTTTGTTTTTTGGTGCTTGTACAAAAAGCAGAATAAAATGCTCTCCTGAAAGAGTTTATGTCTGCAAGACTTAATTTTGGTTTCTGTGACTGCATGTGATTTTAATGCATAAGGAATTATATGTGCACAAGGAATATATACTAAACTCTTAGTGTGATCATGCAAATTATGATTTGGAATAAAATAAACTAGGGATCTTCTTGAATGGCTAGTACTAGGAAGGAGAAAGTAATATGAGCCAAGGAAGGGAAAATACATTGCTGAGACACACCTATTGCTTGTGATAAGCATACAAAAATTAAACTTGGTATTTTTGTTACAGTGAAGCATGGAGATTCACATAAAGTAAAATAAAAATCTTAGTCCCAGAGGCTTCTAGATCTTCATCTAACAGTGACCTTTAGGTTGGTGTAACAGAAAG
The DNA here is from genome assembly GCA_013396655.1 of Campylorhamphus procurvoides. Taxonomy (NCBI): domain Eukaryota; kingdom Metazoa; phylum Chordata; class Aves; order Passeriformes; family Dendrocolaptidae; genus Campylorhamphus; species Campylorhamphus procurvoides. The sequence continues at coordinate 454,049 of WBMV01004075.1, forward strand.
AACAAGACAAGTATCTTCTGCAACAGCGTCTGAGAATCTTTAAGTTAACTCACCTTAGACTGACTAGATGATCTCAGGATGAAGAAGACAATGGGTATCTGTCTTCATGATTTAGTGCTCAGGTTGTGTTATGAAATGTGTGCATATATACAAAATTCAGGAAGAATTATTTTCAGTGTATGGAGACCTACATCACAAATACAGGAATTCAGCTGTCCTGGCTGGGTCTCCTGCCAGTTTCTTGTCGACCTCCAGCATTCTTGCCGTCAGGGCATGAGAAACTAGGAAGTCCTTGACTTAGTATAAACACTATTAACTACAACTAAAATCGTGAATGTGTTATCAACATTATTTTCATAGTAAATCCAAATCATCACAATATACGAGCTGTAACTTTATTCCAGACCAAATCAGGACAGTAAACAAGATAACTGAATAAGAGAGGGGCAATCATCTCTCTCCTGGGGAACAGACTACATTTCTTGAGCCCTGAAAATCCCTTTGCCTTCTCTGCTTCTCTGTCTGCTATCCATTGCAGGCCATTAGGTATACAGTTCCCTCTCAGTAGCTAATGAGACTTAAATAAACATACTGAGAGACAAACATGGCCTCTACAGTTTAATAAATGATGCCGATTCAGGTTTCGATTACACCAGTGTAAATCTGGAACATCAGCACTGCTTACAGTTGAATTACCCTAGATTTATATCAGAGCTGAATTTAGCTCATAGATTTCAGTTTTTTAACCTACTGGAATTTTATCGTTGCGATTTAAACCATTTTTAAACCACAAATAGAGATAGTTTAATAGATCACATTGTGTACCTAATTTGTTTTCCATATCTCTTTGCATACTGCAACTCTAGTTTTGCTTTTGTATGTTTTTAAACTTTACTCTTCTAATAATCAAGGAACTGATAATGTCCTGATAAATGATAACACTGAACATTATAATTAGATCAGTACTTCCCTTCTTAGAGAAAGCCCTTTAACTCTGTCCTTGAATTTTCATATTTTTTGCTGCAAGTAATGTGCAACCTATTTTTAAGTACAGTATGACATCTGGTTCAGGATTAAAATGAAGTGATATGATGGATGGAAGAAGTACAATGCATCTTAAACTAGTCAGAGGAACAAAGTACTGTTTTGTTCCATAAAGCAAGCATATATAAAATGATATATGATGATCACATCACCAGTGTTATAATAAACAGTTTGTTCAGAATCTGCCAGAAACCAAAGATGAGTCAATGGAAAAAAACATTAAGAGGGGAGACACAACCAGTGAGCTCACAGGCAACATAGACCTTTGAGTGCAGCAGCTTTCTAACCAGTCTTCCCTTTATTATCTATGTATTTTAATTCTAAGATGGAGATGCTGAACATGCATGAAATGTCATGATTTTAATCTTATTTGAAGCTGATTCAGTTTAGTAATCATTCTGGAAAGTTCTCAAATTTGGTGAAAAAGGGGAATACGAATTGATGTAATAAAGGTAAGAGTGAGCAGGAATCTAGGAGTATAAGAGTCTTGAGAACATAAAATATGAAGGTAACCTAAATTGACTTTGGATTAAATGCAAGTGTCGATTTTGATGAAGCCATGCCACCAACCTTCAGTAGTGTTGAGGACAGTAATCCATGCATCTCATAATAGTTACCCATATCTTCTTGTTATAATAAGAAAAAGTGTGTAGGAAGGGGGAGGGGGAAGAAGATATAAAAACCTGTGCAACAGAAGCCATTTAAAAGACAAGATTTGCCAACTATCGTTACCATAGTTACCTTGCATTATAATTATAGTAGAAAGATCTGTGGTGGACTTATTTAACCATGTGTGGGATGTATCAGTGATTGGATGATGACCCCTATTCTATGAAATAAAGACAAGACATAGCATCTCCCAGCACATCAGGCTCATGAAAATGAATTATCAAGATCTAAAAATGTCAGCTTGTCAGTGCAATTACGATGAATTGTGTTTATTTCAAGATATCTGGTCACATTTCCTAGAGATGTACAAATGAATATTTCTTAAGAACAGAAAAAACCCCCACAACACATTAGCTGAGTGCTTTAGCATTAATTTTAAAATCCAGTAGGTCAAGACCCATGTTTCAAGAGAGCTCATACACACTTCTATTGAAGACTTACACTGACAAGTGCAGATGAACTATGAGAATTGAATAGAAGTCTGCTTGTTAAAGCTATGTATGTAAGACGCCATGGTTCTTTGTTCTTCCTATTTGTAAACTGATCATTCCTGAAACATGCATTCTTTCTTCCTATATCTCATCACCTTGCGGATTTTTTTTTTCATTTGTTCATTTTGGGGAAAAAAATAATTGGGTGTTTTTCAGGATAAACTTAACAGTGTAGAAGAACATGCATTCTCCAGATGTTTTTCCTTGCAAATCATACTGACCAGACCTGGTGTAGGGCTTAGAAGATGCAAAAGTTCTGGCGTTACCATACTCTGTTGCGTCTAAACTCTTCTTTGGATTCTTGTGCCTGGTACAATCTATGGACTACTTGTAGATTGTTTGCCTTGCCATAGTTCTAACATTTATCCTGGGGACACTGATATACAGCTGCACAAGGCAAAGGTACATGCTAACTCATCTGTCTAGGAACTGCTACTTAGAGAAACTCAAAGAGGTAAACAATTTGATCTTTCTGTATGGCCTGTGAAGAATTTGCATTATCAAGTCATTAATCCTTCATAATTAATTAGCTCCTCAAGTTGATCTTTCTTTGTTGCTTTTGAAGTATCCTCCTACATACCATTATGAAAGCCCAACAGCTGAGTAAAACATAAAACCGTACCTAGTTGAGGGAGGGACTGTTTTATAGACTGATGGGTCTTGAATCACACCTGGGTTGGCCTTTTCAGATGCTTAGATATATTTACATTGTGGTAAAACAACATATCTTGCTAAAAGCAGTCTAATTTGGATCAGTTAACGTCATCATCATGGCAGCTCAAGTTAGTTGACCATGTATTTTTCTATGTTTGGGGCTGATTTTGCAGCCTCCTTTGAGCTGGTGGCTACTACTGAGATCAGGACATGAAATAAATCCTAATAGGCATGATATCAAGGGTTGGAATGCATCCCTTCAACAATAAACATAAAACACTCTGTGCCATGTTATGACTCATGCTTAACTTTATGTTAGTTGGACATTTTCTATGGCAACACTGCTATTAATTTTATTAGATTCCCTTGTTTCCTACTTCTTCCTGAGAAAAATTAACCTGCCTGTTCTGTTTTGCTAGGGAAACTCCTCCTGCTTCTGTCGCCCAAATCATGGCATAGCTGTGAAGCCAGGAGACACCATACTGCTGCTCATCATAAAAATAACAACTCCTTGATTTACATAGGATTTAATACATCTATCTAGGCATTGAACACTAATCAATTCCTGCTTGATTGATTTTTAGACTCTCATCATGGCTCCAGGGGAGGACTTACCACAGAATCAACAGTTCTGACACCTCCCTGTTTTGAGTTTCTGTTTTATTCTGATGTAATTCTAGGATGGTTCCAAATTTCATTTAGTTCTACACTAAAGATGCACTGAAATATGGGGAAAAAATCCCTATTATGAAATATTTTGCTTTTTAATTCACTAAATTTTTACATGTCAGAAAAAGTCTGAAAAGCACTTAATCCATTTCACATGTGTTAATTATTTTCTGCTATGCCACTGACACAGAGATACGTTTTTTTTTTTGCATATTGTTTAGGTAGTTCTGCTTTTAGGACCAATTTTTAAGGTACTGTAAACTGGCATAACTCTTAGTCATGCTGGACTATGATCTGTAATTTGCATGTTTCCCTATGTACTGAACATTCACTCATCCTACACCTAGAATGAAATACAGAAGTGTGAAGGAAATAAAGAGTCTGTCATTTTTTTTATTGTGCAAAACATTTTTATTCTACTCATTGATATGTCAAAGAAACCAATAAATCTGAAGAGTATGTTTCAAGTCAGCATTTTAATTCTTTTTCTTTGTGTTGAAGGGATTAGCCATAAAAGTGCAATACTTTATGGCAGTGAAAAAATATATTGATGGAAATTATTTTTATGGACCTCACATTGCCTTATTAATTTCTGTAACATGACTAAAACAATTCAGAGAAGCAATCCATGGCAACCTCACTAGACTTCCCAAATTCTATTATTTCTTTGCAGAGTGACATTAATTGTCTGGAGAGAGTAACTAAATACTGGAAAGACCCAAATATTCCATACTTGCTGCATGATCATGAAGTCTACAGAATCTCTGAAGTCACCTGATAGATGCTATTTCTGCAGTCTTCTGTAAAGCCTAACAGACTGAATATATGCAAAACATCTGTTAGTTAATTTTCAGTGAGGGAGGCTGTAGCTTTTGACTGATGCTCCGCATTCATGAATGACTAAATTGAGGTCAGTTAAACCATTTCTTCAGGTATCAGCCATGATGAAGGGTGGAGGAACATTTCACATTTTGAGTAGCCTACATTTTACTCAGCTGAAGTGGTAAGTATCACAGATTCTTCTGTGCTAAGTGTAAGGCTGTTAAGATGTGACTGCAGATTGTCTTCATTTTTGAAGCGAGTTTTCCTTTTTAATCCATAGCAGTAATGAAAATGAATAATTTATAATTGCTGTAAAGCCAGATGCTAAATTGTTTCACAAGCAAATAGTTTGCTTATGCAAGTGAGATAATAGGCCCCTAAACTCATTTTGCACATATTAATATTGCCTAATATTAGCATACTAACATGGTGTAAATGCTGTGTTTGCAGCCATGTGTTTGGACATGTGCAGGTATATGCACAAAGTACCTTGCTGATACAATTCCAGTCCAAAACCTCACACTGAAGAAATCAGCCTCACTGAGCTCTCTGGTTTAAAGAATCAGAACTTTCATTTGTTTACTTTGTTTGTTCATAATAAGAATATTTTAAAAATTCATGTTCAGTATTTAATTCAGCAATGCTGTACTAGGTGAGAAACATACAGTAACTCATTGGTCTGTTCTGGGAGAATTATCATTAAACAAGAATTTGCAAGTCTAGAGTCTTAAATTTGAATTTTCTGTGGGAATGGTAGCGTCCAATTGCAATTATCTAAGGACAAAACATTCATTGAAGTGAGCCGATGTCAGACATCCAGCACCTGGAATCACAGTATGATTTGAACCATTTTTGCACTTCTCTATCTTCTATTTTTGATATTCAGTTTGAATATTCAAGCACAAGCTGAGAAAGGGAGTGCATTATTTTGGGCTGCTGGTATTTAGTTTGAAATTGTCAGTCAGCCTACAATCAGTGTACAGTGAAGAACAAATACTGCCACAATCTGAAAAGAAGCACTCATTACTGTTGATATAAAATTAATCTATACAGAATAATCCTAAATTAAATGTTAATAGTTCACAGATTGTGTATTAAATTTTGGGTTGTGCTGACTTCCTCACAAGGTACTGCAGTAGTGTAAGCAGAAGTACATATGGTGCACAAGTAAAAATGACTTCCCACAAACTCATTTTTTTTTTACAGTTTTATCAAGGTCAGTAGCAATTTGCCTGCAGTGAATTTAAAAAAAAATGCAATTTTGTTTTGTCTTCTCTGTATCCTTCACACAGCTGGATTTAGACTTAACACTCCAAAGCTGCTACTAACATAAAACAGGAACATCTGCACATGCTCAGTCTGCTGTCAACTAAATAAACTTGACCTTCAAAAACTACTCAAAGAAAACTAGAAAAACCCACATAGAACCAGTAGCTCTATGTTAATATCAACTCTGAGAGCAATAAACACAAAAATATATAGGATACCTCTAAATAAATTAAAATTTCCCAAAGCATTGGAGATATGGAGACACATACATAAACTTGAGAGTTAAAAACTAAAGAGCAATGCCATTGTAAAGTTCTTGAAAAATGGGTAGACTATTGCCTTCTTTATTTTAACCAGTAAAGGGGATTTTTCAGAAGAAAGGTTAGATGTTACAGTGACTTCAGCTAAGCTAAAATTTCGCCCAAGGGTTGTCTTTCGAGTGCCATGTTGATCTGGTGGCCACCTGTTTGGTTGGGTTTATGCCACTGTGGGGGAATGGCTTATAAGAAATCTTGCTGAACCACTGAGAGGTAAATGGAATGCTTTGAAACTGGAACTATATAGAAAAATTTCCATAAAATGCATTTCTCTTGCGAAAAGGGTTTGCTAAAAGAACAACTCATATGCAGTGTGAGATTTCTATTCAGAAAGAGAGAAAAGGTCAATATAGAATGTCTTGACATCTGAGGGTGCTGTAATGTCTCTTTTCCCTGGCTGCTGTTCTGACAAATCCTGGAAGAAGACAGTACACTGTGCATTTCCTGGCTTGTTTTTTTAAAACTGGATTATATTTTTAAGCTAATTTAGGAGAAAATAATTCTGAAAACATCTCTTTTTCTTTTTCTTTTTTTTTCCTTTCCTCTCAATTCTTGTCGGATTGATGATGTTGCTGTTCTGTAATTTTCTGGTAGGTACTTGCTTAAAGTCATGATTCAAAAATTTTTTTTTAAAAAAATAGCATATATTCATTTGATAAGTTTGTTAGGGATACGTGAAACAGAACATTCTCATGCATGCTTTTGTATATGCAGTATTTCTTCTTTAAAAAATAAGCTTAGTTTTGACTTCTATTCAGGATGGTAGAAAACCAGCTTTATTTGCATACTACAAATAATAAAACACCTTAATACTTAATGATCCCCAAACTGTTTTGTTCAGAAAATACAATTTGCTAGAATTTACCAAATTACTTTTGCTGTTTTAGGAAATCAAATTATGTCACTGTAATTAGTAAAAATCAGACAAAGTTCTAACAACATCAATGTGAAAAGTTCGAGCAGGCCTTTTGAGGGCAATGAGTAGTTAACAATGCACAGCTTGATATGCACCATCCTTGTTGTAAAGAAAATACTGCTAGCTATGAAATGAACTCTGCCAGAAGCAACCTCTGAAAACCTAATCAGAAGCCCTTTGTAGAAGAGAAGTCATTGCTAATGAGAAAGGTAGAGCACAACTATCATTACCAGTATAACTCAGGGGTGGTCTTTTGATTTATGTGCCATAGTGTGGAACTGTGGAAATTTTGCTTACAGCGGTCATTTCATTTCTTGTGTGAAACCTTTTCTTCTTCAATTATTGTTGGACATGTCCAAGTCAAGATTGTATTCAGGGAGGTTTAGCTCCTTGCTGAACATTCTGTGAATGCATTTTAATAAGAAGAAATCCACTTATTTCTAGCTACTCAGATTTATATTCTTGTTCTAGCACTTGTAACCAAACCATCTGAATGGTGAAACAGCTATATACTAAATGTAAAGGTTTTACTTTGGCTTGTTTTTAAAATTTTAATTTTTTAGCTTTTCAGTAAAATTTTAAATGGTAACAGAGAACCTTTGCATGGGTTTGGTATTAAGATAGGTACATGTTGTTTCTAGTCATGTAATGTCTGCTTGGGAAAGTAGTCATCATATTTTCACTGAATGTCTATCTCGACTTCCGAAACTTGATCTTGCACAACTGCTTGGTATGTAAATCTTCTGTTAGTCTTACTTCAACACTTTGATATGCATTGAAATCACAAGTCACTTTTGGCTCCAAGCTACCATCAACTAAATTATGTGTCAGTATAATCCTGTTAGATCAACAGTACTTTGTTGATAAAAATACAAATCACCTTAAATACTGAACAGAATCACATCATTTGCACTTAAAGTTTCTCTCACAGTTTTGTTTACTTTTATCTTCTCAGAGTGGAGTTCTCTAAGCTACTCTCTTGGTTGTGAAACCATTTTGAATGTCACAATGTTTCTCAGTGCTGAGTTATGTGAAATAAATAAATTGATATAATTATTTTCAGCATTGCCTCTTGATAGTCCTATATTTCAGGGGAAGGTACATATTGTCCACATATTTGAAGTCAATAATTTTTATGCAGCTTTCTGTACTTTGAAGGAAAGGTCCACTCCCTTTTCCAATTGCATTTTAACATGATCTTCTCACTAAGATTATGGCCCTTTACTGTTAGGCTTTGACGTGCTACATAGCCATAAGCTTTGGTACTCTACAGTGCAGCTTCAACATCATTGATACTGAGTTGGAAAATATTGTCCTTCTACATTTGCAAATACAAACTTTTATAAAGCAATGGGAACTGCCTCCACATATTGGAAAGAGAAATTCGTCCTGGATTAAAATAAACTTATAAAAAATTCTGAGAATACAGAAAATGTTTATTTGCCTGTTGGCTCCAATGCACCAGTTCAAAAAGGGCCAGAAAAGCAGTGATTATTTGCTTTCACCATTTTGTTATTCTGTGTGAAATGTGAGAGTAAGTGCTGCCAGTTACATTTTCTGACTAATCCCATGCCTGTTCAGCTACAGGAGTTGAGAATGTGCCTGAATAATGAAATATTTCCATGCTCCAAATCAAGCGGGTGGTTTAGTACCTTGATGAGTCAGGTGTCATAACAGAAAGCACTGTAACTCTTAATGCTTGTTGGCAGGTCTATAGGAAGGCTCAGCCAAGAGGACAAAAAAGGAATGGACTTTTCAGTCCAGGAAGCTTGTTGGCAGCATAATGTGGGAGCTTACCCTGTCACTGCCTGTGCTGTGCTGGAAGATTAATGGTCATTTTATTCTGACTGCCTTTAAGTAGGAAACTGTATGACAGTTTCTTTAAGAATGGATAAAAGTGTGTGTGCACTATTATATATAAAATGCATACATATATGCACAGCACATACATACAAACTCTCATAAGGAGTTCTGCTCCTACAGGGATTCACAAGAAAATAAAAACCAAAAAGTGGTTCATCAGCCTTTCTCTGCTGATATTAGAGCTATCACCCCTCAATCAACCTTTTCACTTTTTTTTTATTTTTTGGATGACATTTTTTCATTGCAAAGTGAATAAAAATGAGAAAAAATGGTTAAAGACAAAATAAGAACATTAAGAACTGGAAATTTTGTGTATAACCAGATGTTTTTTCATGGGATTTATCATGATGAATTTTTTTCACAAGCGAGTGGTGTGCAAAGAACATCTGATAAATTCCTATAGTTAAAAGGAACTGGAAAATATTTTTTTTAAGATTTCCAAGGACTGACTTTTCAATGACTTTTTTGTTTTGTTTATACGTCTCAAAGCACACACATAGCAGGGAAGACTTTAAAGTTCTTTCCCAAGGCCTTCAAACCCAACAGTTTATTCCTCCTTTTGAAAGGAAGGCCTAACTTACAGCTCAGAGGAAGGGTAAACCTTAGTACTCTCTGGGAGAAATCAGTTTCTGTTATTTTGTTGCTGAGCTGGCCAAGAGCAAAGGGAAAGGCTCATCATAACACTTACAGGTTGTCTGGAAGTTGTGCCCTGGCTAATGCTTCAGGGTCATCTGCAGGCACTGGATCAGCTGTGGTGTATATCCAAATACCTGAAGCCAAACCAGGGGACTGGAATGGAATTTTCTTTGCTCTCAACACATTTAAGGACTCCCGTGCTCGATTTTCATGTGAAACTGCAGACCTCCCTCGTTGTGTGGCATGACTGGTGACCCAGCATCTATCACTGCCTGGATAATTAGATGCCAAAGGCCACTTGTCACAGCCTGGAAAGGTATATTAAAAAAACTAGACATTCACATTTATATGACTTGGTGATAAGTATTGTCTCAAAACATTTCCACTGGTAGGCAGGGGCAACCACTGGCTTGTGCTGGGAAAATCCTTAACTGTTGTCTAATGGCATAGTGATTGCAAGTTCATAAGGGTGGTGAACTTCAATGTAATTAAAGTATGCCTATACCATACATAGCAAGTGAAAGGTTATGGTGCACACATTAGATGTGTTTTATATTTAAAAAAAAAAAAAAAGGAAGAGAGAAACAGCTTGGTCACTATACCCACTGTGATTAATGTATTACTGTTATGTCAATAAATAATTGGAATAATACATGATATATTTTTGATGTTTGAACTCAGTGATCTTCAAGATCTTTTCCAACTTAATGATTTCATGATTCTATTCTGAATAAGCTGAAATATGCATTCCTTATGTAATAGGCTAATATTGACAATCATAGTTACTATGCTGGGTGTGCAGTTAAGACACACAGATAAAGACTAGCTAATTGAAAACATGAACAGGAAGACCCTACTCTCTGAAAGTAGGGAAGCTCTGAAATACTCCATGTTAGGCAGCAGATATCTAGACATCCCAAGAGATGAGATATTTTGTAGTTCTGGTTTTTAAAGTGTGCTTTTTGCCTCTCCCTCCCGCCCCCCCCCTTTTTTTTTTTTCTAATGAGGCAAAGGGAGAAACTGATTTGCAAAACAGATCATTGCTCTTTCAATGGTTCATGAAACAACCCTAGATCTTCCTCTTGTACCTGCTGTACCTGGGACCATCATATAGAACCACTAAGTGCATGCTTAAAGTGTAATAGCAGAAGACAGTAAGTTCACTCCAAATTCTCAAGAATTTGAAGCTGTCAAACTACTCTGCTTTTTTCTCTGTACTCTTATCACCTCAATTGAACTCTTATGTAATTTAAAAATATTTAATTTCTATATAAATTTAATTTAACCTACAATAAATAAGACTGTAAGAAAAGAGAAACTCATATTTTTGCTATTACACTAATAGGCCTAATAACAATAATCCAGTAACATCTGCATTCATAAAATAAAAACTTCATTATCATTTCAATACAGTTAATACAACACCTCAGGTTCACCAGTACACCAGCTGTGTCCTGGTGCCCAAAAACACAAAATAGTAATTCATGCAAAATTACCAGTCTTTGTTACTGACTCTTTTTCCTGGCTCCAGTCCCAAAATATTCCTGCTGTTCAGATCTTTTGTTCCGTCTCACTGTAAGTCTTTTATTTCCTAGGAGAAAGAAAATGATCATCCCCAAGGTTGTTTTCAGTAGCTTTCTAACCTCCAATATTGCACCTACAGCTCTTTATTCCTCACAGTTAGGAGACTCAGGTGTTTGGTTATGTTCTCTACTGATTTGGACAATGTACTTCTTTCTCCAGAACTGCTGACATTGCTCTAGACATGTCCACGATGTTCTCTAGAAACTGTAATCACCTTACAAGATCAAAGCATTCTGAAAAAAATACTCATTTAGCCATATTTTCTGACATCTTTCCTTAAGGATGGTAAAATGCTCGGAAAAGCAAATCAACTAATATCTAAAGCTTCTCTTTGATTTACTCTTGAGCTCTCCTGAGCTAGAAACTTGAGGTCTTAACTAGGAGCAAGGCCTGAATGTGTTGAGCACGGTGCACGCTTTTCTAGGAAAAGTTCGTCTGAAGGAGTTTGCTACTTAAAGACTTTACAGAGGCAACAAAGAAAGAAGAGGAGATAGGTTCAGGATTAAATATTTTTTTTACCTGGATTTGAGTTAACAATTCAGAACTAGCCCCATTGCACTGGACCTACTGGTTCAATCACTGGAAGCAGCTTTCCAGCATGCATTGTAAAGCTGCCTTGAAGAGGTGACAATGATGGGTGAGTTAATGATGTTGCAATATTACTCCTGTCCCTCCAAGACGGCTTCTCATCTTTGCCAAGTAGCCAATCAGAGAAAAGGCAGTTTATATTTCAGACTCCTGGGTTACTCTTATAGTTCTTCTTCATCTCACTCAGTTGATTGAAGCACTTGTGTGTTTGCTAACTGAGATAATGGGTGTCTTCCCAGATGTTCTTTTAGGAGGGAAGGGAGGGAAAAGGAAGTAAAAATGTTTGTCTGTCAGTTGGCTGTATCTGTTACTCCCCAAAGCCTACTGAGAATACCAAAAAAGGAATGAATGCCTCAGATAATGCCCTTTTATGTAGCAGAACACAGATCTCAAGCTACCATTAAGATGAGATTCAGCACTGGTAGACAACAGAATAGTCTAAAATAATTATCCATTATGATAAGGTTGGCATCTTTCCTGAAAGCATCCTGCTCTATACCTTGGTAGAAAGAGGACACAAACCACCTTAGATCAATGTGCTGGCTACCCTCTCTGCTTTTATATTGAGAAGCTCCAGTGTTTCCATGCCCACTGGTACTCTGACTAGTAGTGTCCAAATGAACAATCTTTTAAGAAAACAGGTTTCCCAGGTGACAGGATACATGTCTCTTTACATTGATCATTTAATGACTCATTAGTAGAGAGAATAAAGAGTGTCCACTGGTGTTTGGAGTACTGAAATCTGTAAACAATGTGGTTTTCTCACTGGGCAGGTGAAAAGACTTGAGTTGTAAACCATTTAAAGCTGTTTTAACATCCCTGAGAAGCTAATAGCATCATATTTTGATATTACTTTTGAAATAAGTATCAGAATTGTGTTTGGGAAAATAAATTGACTGTAAAATGGGCAAAACACTTCTGACTTGAACTTACGAAGGGAGGAGAGCCAGATACTATACTGCAGTCAGCCATTATTCTGTTAGAAAAATCACTTCCTCAATGCTATCTCCTCCTGTCATTCCCTATCTTGTTTATCTGCCTTGCAGACTCCTAATAGCGAGACACATTTCCTAGTTAGTGTCCGTAGTATTTTCAGACCTTATTCCTTGTTCATTGTCATGACGTTTTCCTATCTAAAGGGATGTGTATGGGTCAGGTTTAAGGGTAGACTGCACAATGTTTTAGTGCCGTGGAATTAACTCAGGTGTGTCTGCCCGGAAAATGTAATCCAGTTCATATATCACTGGTATTCTGTAAAAACCTGAAGTTATAAATTTGGCTTTTAAGGTCCATCTTTACAGCCCTTGAGTTTGTTTGTTTGATTGGTTGGTTGGTTTTTAGGGGTTTGTTTTTGTTTTGGTTAGGTTTGGCTTTTTTTGCTGTGTATAGAGAAATTTTCTTTTTAGCTTAAGGTTCACATTTTCAAACCTGTAATAATTTATCGCAGTGCTCAGAATTATAAATCTTTAATTCTCGGAATTTCTGTTAATTTTTATATTTAAGAAATAAAGTCCAGGAGATGTTTAAGTCCAAACCAACTCTGGACTTTGTATGTGACAAATGCAGGATTTTTCATTTTGGTAAATCCCTAACTAAAACTGGTTCACAAAAATCAATTTTATTTCTGCAACAGTGGATTTCAGAGATGAAAAATATTTTTTTTTTCCCAGTTTGATTCAAGATTGTCAGACTAAATCATTTGGTTAACATCTTTATGACTGTTCCATTCTGCTATCGTTGCTGTGTTTAAAGGTCAATCTCTTTACCCCATAATACAGATTTATTTTGTTTGCATAGCTGATTCAGTCTTTCCCTCCTGAGTCAGATGTAGCAATCTCCCTTTGACCTTCTCTGTAGGTGTTGTAGACAAAATCCTGCACAAGTTGTTAAGAGATAATAAGTACAGACTTTCAGCTTTGACTATGGATTCAATATAAGTAAGATATAAAGAGTCCAGCGGCAGCACAGGGATATAGAAATATCCCACGTAAGTGGGATGCTTTCCTGAGCACTTTGGAAATAAGGACTCTTCTCCTACAAATACAGTACAGCTACTAACTCATTACTTAAACAGAGATTACCATTTTGAAATACCATGTATTTGATAGTCTTTATATAGACCAAAGAGGCAGCTTGATGGATGACTATTCTGATGTCAACCTGTCATAATGACTCTCAACAAACTTGATATTTATCCCGTTTTTTCGCAATTTCTATTCTAGAATAATAATAAAACAGTAAGCAGAGTGTTTCCCACCAATGGAAATGGTGGAAATCACTTCATCTTCATTTGTTTCCAGAGTGACGTTCAAAAAGATTGCTTAGGTACACCAGGTACATACCATCCTGTCTCCTGGGCAAATCACAGGTAGTCTCCAGTTTTTGACTGAATGAGGTAATTTTCTGGCAGATGGTATGCACAGTGCAGATGATGACCTCAAAATATGAACCTAAGCCTACTGTTCAAGAAGGATAGCTAATGCAGTGTAACCCTACAAAAACAAAAGAGCCAGTCTGTTCCTTTTTTATGTGATTGCCACTAAAGTTCTGTTATGAGAAACAGAAATTTAAGGTATTATTTGCTTAGGACTCAGGACATCAGAATTTAATTCCCTATGATATCTGTCGTGTCAGCTGGGGCACTGAGTAAGTGTAGATGCAACAAAGGAGTTGCAAGGCAAGCATACCCTGCAAGGCAATGCTCAGGTGTAGAGTGCAAAGATTTGTGTCTGGTAGTATTTAGGCTTCCTATGTAGTAACCTGTTATAAATGAGATAGAAAATAACTTTCCTATTCAACACAAAGACTTAGATGCCTGATTATGCTTTGATGTCTGAGTGGCAGGTAAAAGCCTCCATCCATTCAAGTAGTGTCCAGAGTCTATCTCAGAGATAGATGCCTACATTTCTTTGAAAGAACATGACAGAGTCCTTTAATTTTTTTTCTTTCTACATCTTCTACCCAATAAAATGATAAATAAGCTAATAAACCTCTCAGTGGCTATGATCTTCTCGAAGATCAGATTTTAAGACACCATGACTGCAATTCCTTAACTCCTCAAGAAAGTCTATCTTTTAAGTGTGAAAACACATCACAAAGTTTCTAGAAGGCACTTTTATGCATGTCTTAAATTTTCCTCAGTTCTTTAGGTGAAATATCTGGTGAATGTTGTCAGGTATGGTGTATTAGTCTGATTCCACTATGTTTTTATACTTATTGGTGCAAACTGAGAGTCTGGATAAGTGCATCTGTTCTAAACCTTTGTGTCAGCAAGGAAAGCATTTTCTTTGAAGTCATGAGTGCTACGGAATGAAGAAGCAAAAGCTTGAACCATCTCTGTTACAGCTCACTGTGTTCTCGCCAAAGCCTCTTACTTTGTATGAGACCATCCTAGTATGATTCCATGAGAAAATCAGTAGCTATTTCCAACTTCCTATGCTTTAACTACTTCATGGGGCTGTTGCAAAAGCATTTCAAAGTAGACAATAAGCTCTGACTGCTTTTGCAGCAGGCAGCTAAAATGTTTTCCAAAGCATTTCTCTGGTGCAGCAACTCTGCTTTTTCTGGCCACTGTCGGAGCTTCTTGTCTTCCATTCTGTGACCTCTCACCAGCCTTCCCATTCCTTTACCTGAGGACAAAGGCATGGGGAGGGTAAAGACAGAAAGTTTATCCTGTGCCTGGTTTGAACAACATATGCATTGTCTACTTCTCATAGATGTCAACACTTTTTTTTTTTTTAATCACTACACCTTGACAAGGCAGTTTCAGCACTCAAGGGCAGGGGCAAATCACAATTCCACAGTGCATATAAACCCTAGCATGACTGGACAAAATCTTCAACTTCCACAATTTTGTAAGTGGCCAGTTACTGGATAGACCTAACAGAAAAGGCATCTTTTTTCCAGGGCATTCTAGCAAGTAAAACTTGGTTACAGTGGTTCCTGTTCCTGAGCTAAATAAATGCAAAAGCAGTGGGTAATGAGTAGAAAAGCTGTCCCGGGTTTTGATCCAATAGAACCACTGGAGATGAAGGTCAGCCACTTCTGACTAGTCAGCCTATTCTCTGTTGTCTTGGATGTTAGTCATAATGATCATCTAGAAAAAAAATATAGGTTTTGTAAGCAATGTGATATGTTGAAAAAAAAGCTTGCTAATGTCAGTATGTGAAGAACCTGAATTATACTCTCATTCGTTCAACATTCCTTATTTTGAAATTGTGCTACATGAATGAACTAGTGGATTTTTATGCATATTTGCAAACAATTGTCTGTACTTCTAAAGGTGCATATAGTACAATATTATTTTATGTCACTATCAATGCCCAACCTTTGACCTTACCCTCAGTCTGCACATTTTTTATTCAAGTCTTGATTGCTTAGAGATGGACCTTGATTTTTAATAGGATTTTCTATTCTATTTACAGTTCCAATAAACATGTGAATATATATGAAGTTCAAAAATAAAAGGTTTTTCTGTGACTGAGTAAAGAATTTTTCAAACTGGGGATCTGCAAACTATGGAAACTGATAAAACAGGGAAAGGAAGGCCTATTTTAAAGGAAGCCCGTAAGACTTTGCATACCCAACACTGACAAAAGTATGCTTTTGCATACTGCATGCTCTATATGCATTACCTCCTGTCCCAGTTCTAGGTGGGCTACAACATTTTCTGGATAGTGACAGTTCTGCAAAAATAAGTGACCCTTTTTTCCTGAAATCCTGCATGGATATCAGAATTTTCCACAGCATTTCTGTGACTGAGCTGTAGATGAGTGGTACTGACAGAAATCAGACAGTCCATTGAGATTTATGTTAGAACTCCTTTGTGTTACGTTGGAGAAGGCATTGGTAGCTGAGGAAGAAAAATAGAAACTCCTTTCAAAAGAGCTCTGACAGAGAACATGCCTGTTAGTCTGCCTGTGATGTAATTATTCCTGCTCTAAGCAACATTAGCAGGTACTTTGTGTGCATGAGAAAAATAAAAAATAAAAATAAAAAGCGTATATTAGACATTCTTTAGAACAGAGGCTCACTTTTGGTCTCTTTTTGCCACCTTTAAGGAGTCCTTGTTCATGAATGTGGTTTGTGGGCCATAGGAAGTTTAATTTTAAAAATAATTAATTATATAGAATCCTCTTCTTAACTTTTTTCTGAACAGATAGGAATTGAAAGATATACAGGGAAAATATCCAGATTTTGCCCAGGTACTTTAGTCACGTTTGTTGCCATATTCCCTCCTGGCTTTTCCTTAAGAGTCCAAGGTCTGGTGATTTCTTCAGATCCCTCCTCTTGTAAAAAGTTCTGCCCACCATAAAGAGTAGAAAACATATTGCTATACTTAGTAACTACTCACAGTGAATGAACACAGGTCAAGTTTTTGTCAGTATTTGTGTCAGTTTTTTGTTACAAACCTTGTCACTTACAGAACTTAGGTAATGAATGAAATAAAGGAGAGAAAACCATTGTCAAGAAATATTCACAACTTGAAAAGAATCCAACTTCATGACATTAATGCCTCAGCTTTATTCTGTAGTTTTCACAACACAGTATCTACAAATTTGGGTTGCGTGCCCTTAATCTTTCTAGCCACAACACTCAGAATTATGACAGCATAGATTTCTCATTGGAACAGATGGCATACTGCAGCAAAATTTATTAAAGCTGCATTTCCCAGATCCTTTTCTGTAGCACTTTTGCGCTTTCCCCTCCTTTTCCTAACATGACAGAGCATCGTATGGCTCTGACACTGAAATTAGCACAAAGGCATGTGTGGTTCCATGCAAATCTGCTCTGCATAAATAATCATTCAGATTACTGACCCGCTAAGGCCCCTAGCTGGCAATCATGCAGCAAAGTCTGTAATTTCTCCTATTTGATGCTGCTTCACCGTTCCCTTATCCTGACTTGTATCTTGTTGTGCATCTCTTGTGTCTGACATCAGAGGAAATAACCAGCTGGGAATTAGGAGCATTATCATTCTAGGTCTTACGTGTAAATATCTTGAGTTAGTAAGAAGACATATAGGTATGAAAAAAAAAAAAAAAGGATGTGACTTGACAAAATTAGGCCAAGTTATTACAAGTGTTTGGGTTTTCAGGAAGTATTATAATTTCAGGTTTTCCCATACATCAGGTTTGTAACAGATGGGTGAAATGTAGGTCAGATGTAGCAGACATCTTTGTAAGCACTTGCTTTTATGGTTCCTTTGATAATTTCTGTCTTTCTTGTCACACGATAAGAGAAGGTTTAAATCAGTCCATACAGACCTCCAATATGACAAGGGGTATTGAGAGGGCAATCCTGCAACATGAAGGGCAGGATTCTGGCATTCATTTGGGTGTTGGATCAGGTTCATCTTTGATGCATACTGGGTAAAACAGCAGCATTGCAGGCAGGTAGAATTTGCACCCCTGTTAATAAGTACTGTGACACATTTTATACACAAGACCACACACTGAGGTGAAGCACTTGTAACCACAGGGCATCAAAGGGTCAACCAAGGGCATAGCAGCAGCCTTGACTTTGAATTTCCTACCTCTAGTTGACCAGCTCAGTACTTGAGGTTTACATGCCTGCTTTCATATTTTGTAAAAAGTTAAAAGGGACACCAAGTCACCTTCTCAAAACAACAAGGAATTCTCAGTCTTTTCCTTTTAATGGCTCATAGCCCCTCCAGTGAACACATATACATACTGGAGAATTTAAATGACTGGAGTTTTAAATGAAGTATTCCTCGGAGCTCTGAGTGCCCTCTGTATAAACACATCATTGCTCACAGGCATGAGGGATGGAGCTGCTCCTTTGGAGGTGTAACAGCCTCTGACGCTGATGCACTGGCTGCACACGCTCTCATCTCATGATGTACACAGTGCTCTGTGAGTGCGGCTCTGCCCCTGCAGCTGCTCGGTGCATTGCTGGGCACAGCGATAATAGAGATGGTTGCTACTTACTTGCTTTAGCTTTAAATATAAAAGATAAACATGAGCAAAAAGAGTCACGATAATATGTCTTCCTAACACCATTCCCTCAGACTGTTTTCCTCACATCTGATATCTTTCCCTAAATTAGGCACCAAGTTTCTTGTTTTACATCACTGGTGGGGTGTTACTAGGATTTTAATTTCCAGTAAAAGGTGAGCTAAACCCAGGATTTATTTTTCTCATATATTTCTAAGTTTGCTTAGTACTGAGCCTGAGACCAAATTATTTTGAATATTGTCCCTGTTTTTTTTAATAGACTTTGTTTATGTATGCTGCCTAGAGAAGGCAGCTAGTAAAGCTCTTGCATATGTGCTTACTTCAACAGAAGCCATTCAGCTTAAAGATATATTAAATACTTCACTTTCTGAAATCTCCAGGTAGAGCTGGAAATAATAGGAAGTTACAGTTACACATACAGAAAGATGTAGTAATTTAAAAATCTGTCTCAGAATATTTTGCAACCTGTATGGAAAATAATTCTTGAACTATGGTGTATAAGAAATTACGTTGTTTCCCTGCTATAATTTAGGGAGCCACTCCTATTAAATGCAAGTCAGACCTGCAGTGGGACAAATGAAGTCCATTCTATGTATTCCTCTGCAAGCATTTCATTAAAAGGGGTGCAACCCGAAGCCTCTGGCAGGGGCCTAAGGACAACATCCACTGGAACTAAAATCAATGGTAATCTTTCCATGGCACTAAATAGCTTTGGAGAGGATCCAATAGGATAATATATTTTAGCTCACTGTGGAACTGAGTGTCTTTGTTGTCAACCTGCTTGTTCAAAAGGAGTATGCAGAGTCCTGTTTCCCCTTAAGCAGCGGAAAGTTGTTAGAAACCACTTTTTTTTGTTGCAATTCTAAGCTCTCCACTGGGAATACTTATCCTGTAAAAGGCTTTTCAGGCATTTCTGAAGAATAGCTACCAGTACTTATTCTGACTCTGTTTCTGGTTCTTCTTTGCTCTCTTCTCTCTTGTTGCACTAATAAGTTCATTTCCTAGCTCTTCTTACAGTACACACCATAATAATCAGAGCCAGATGCATTTTGCCATAAACAAGTGTTCTGGTTGTGGTCACAGAAGCCTTTGATGAGGACTCTATTCTGGTTTTACCAAAAGTTACTCAAAGATGTTTGTAGACTGCTTATCTTACCCTAAAGAAACCTTGCAATCTCTTGTCTTTGTAGAGATTTAATCTGATTTATCACATTTATATATTATGTGGTCTTCCTTCTAGATCACACAAAATCAGAAAAGTATGTTTTGTCTCTTTTCAGCTTTTGGCAATTGGTTGTTTTGAAAAATACATATGTACTGGTGAACAGTTCTTGACTGAAAGAGCCATTCATGTAAAATGCAACACACTCCTCTTCATCGCAACTGTGGGCTGCAGGTTCATTTGACACTAGAAGTAGACTGGGATATATACTGATCAAATATCAAAATATCTTTGGTAGAAAGTTGCCTGTATAGAATAAATTTGTCGCAGCTTGGCTACCTCGCTTTTATATGAAGCAGAAGAGGTCACACTGTGACTTATGAGTGTGTCTAAATCCATAATGATGGGCTATTTATTCTGGTTAAATAGGATGTAAAAACTCTGCAGTAAACATATCTTCATGTTTAATGACTCATATGTTGTTGATGGAGGCTAACAGCCATTTTGGCTTTCTCCATTCCAGGAGGGTTGTTAGAAATTAACCCTTTCTCCTTTCCACATTCTCACTATTGTAGCACACCTCAAAAAGTGGACATGCATCCTTGATGATGTCTCTCTGAAATTAAGCATAGTAATGGATTATAAAAACAGTGCTGCTCTGCTTGGCAGGGACATTTTTCAAAATGGAGCTCTGACATACCATGGCACAGAAATTGTGCTCTGGTTTCTAACTAGTGTTGAAGTGGATTTGACAAGGTGCAGAGGCGGGGCTGGGACCACAGTTGCCAGAAAGGTGTCTCTTTCCTAGTACATTCACACAACCAGGAATGACAATGATCTACCCTGTGATACAGGCCCACAGCCACATGGCATGTTACCATCACTAAAAAAAAAAACCAAAAAACAACCCAAACTCAAAAAACCCTCATGAAGAGAATGGAAATTATATCCTGACAAAGATGACATTTCTCAGGATTGGCTATCTCCAAAAGGTGGCATGTTGGTCATAATTGTTGAGTCATTAATTTCCCTTCTGGGCAAGCAATTAGTGCTTTATTTTCTGGGAAGAAAATTTCCCTTTGGATGGCAGTAAAAGAGGTTGGGCAATTGATGACAGGTTTGCAGAGGTTGGCCAGCTGCCTAATCCTTAGAAAATTGCTGGTGAGATGTGCTTTATGGAGAACACTTGCATGTCCACAAACATCCATACACATGTTCACTTACATACCACACAGAAATGTCAGTCACAATCCAGGCCTCACTGTTCCCTGTGCAGTAAAGACGGAGTTCGTGCCTAAAAATTGAATAAGCTCTACATCTAATGCCAACTGGAAGGTGACAGATCTATACAGATCAATTATATTTGATTTATATTGACTGAGAAAAACTTAATTTCTCTGCCTTTATTGAAGTTTTGCTTGAATAAAGATCATAAAACAATTTTTTATGACAATGTATACCTAAATATCTTATTTGAGCAAGGATAGAGCAGGACAGAAATAAACAGATTTTGCTTTTTTTTCACTGTTTGTTGTACATTTCAACTATCTCTGTTATTTTAAGGAAAAATTAGCAGATGTTAATAAACTAAATATTTCTTATTATGCATTTTATTTCTTTTTTTACTGAGTGCTACTTACTTTAATTTCAAATCCAGTTCAGACTGCAGATCATTAATAAAGTCAACTGATGTAACAAATTCCACCTTTTATAATCTTAAACCCTGAAAGATTTACTACCTTCCCATGTCCTTCAATCTCATGTGACTAGAGCGGTCAGAGGAAAATATAAAATTGTAGCTGGGCAGATAAGATTTAGATTAAGAGAACCATTACCTCATAACAACACTAAGAAGAGCATACAAATGTAAAACGGAGTTTGGATGTTGCTCAAAGCAAAATGTAAAGCGGTGGGAAGAGCCTGCGAACACCCTGCTGATGGGAATATCTCTTTTCTTAACGCAGCTGTAGCATTTAGATAATCAAAGTAATATACTATATATTTCTATTTCATTTAAACAGGAATAATTGTGAATAAACTTTCTACAAAACTCTTTTCCACCCAATTTTTCAAATAGAAAATTGTCACCCTACAGTCTTCAAAGGCCTTCAGCCACATGAACATTTTCTCTAGGGGCTTGGGTCTGAAGGGCAAGTGTGGTTCCTGGACATACTGTCCGTGGGACTGCTAAAGATAGGAGCCTGCCCTCAGTATCTTATGGCCAATGATAGATGATGCTGTGTCCTTGACAGTGGATTACACTGTCATTTGTAGACCAAAGTGTTGGACCAGATCCTCATCCCATGCAGGTCCCCAGGTCATCAGCAGAACCTTGGGCTCCACCTGTAAAGCTGGTCATGTGGTTTAACACCTTCAGATATCAGCCCCAGGTTTTGCTTGAGGGGTGATCCTCTAATCTACTGGGGAATTTCTCTGGGTAAGCAATGAAATGCTCTTCCCTTCACACCTCCTACTCCACCTCCTTTTTCTTCCCCCACTTCTCAAGTGCAGAAGGAAGTTTTGTTGGCTGGATGGGAGGTAACGAGGGCAGGAATAACCCACATCTTTGGCACTTGTATGATTCTGTAGCTGCTGATACAGAAGACAGAGCCACATTGTTTCTGTTTTCTTTAGAATCTGTAGCTAACATTTCTCAGGGGACAATTATTCAGTTGTGAGCTTTAGGAAATAGTAATGGTCTTCCAGGGATCAGTCCCTCAAGGCAGGTGAGAGGAGTAAAAAAATTAAGACAATGTGCTCTCTCTGTTTGACAAATTATTTGCTCTGTGTTGGTTTTTTTACCTGTTCCTGGAAATGCAAAAGGCCCAGAAATGCTTGTGGATATGTCTCTACATGCTGATGTCAGCTCTCCTTTCAAGTTCGTCCAAAGCTAGAAAGAAGAGTAGTCTGAGAATTGATTTTTGCTTCTGTTGAGCTCTGAAATATGTGTCAGATTTGAGCTTCAAAGAAACTGCTTATTCACCCAGACAGGCTCCCACTTTTTTATATTTTCTTTTGCATTTTAACTACACCCAGTGGACTGTTCTTCCAAACAGAAAAATCAGAATGAGTACCAGCAGGTTTGTGACATGTGTGCTGTGGTAAACAGTCCTTGTTTCTTCTTCTGCTGCATAAAGCCTGAACTGACTGTTTTTTCTCTATGAAGAATTAGTATTTTGCTTTCTTTGATTTTTTATTTTAAATTGATAAATGTGTTTGTGGGTGACTATTGACTAGGCCTTTATGAAAAGGTTTTCCAGTCACAATGAAAAATCTCAGTGATGCAGTTGCTCATGTTACAGACTACTAATCATTATAGTGTAATAAATGAGAACCATTATCTTGGATGATCTGTGGTTCACATTTCTTGAAGATGAATTGAATGCCTGCATTCAATGGCCAATATTTCTGAGTATAATCTTCACATGTTTATATTATTCTGAACCTTTCAGAAAAATGTGTAGGACCAGGTTCAGGTCAGAGTCCTGTCTGGAACAGCACAAAATCAGAAAGTTTGTCTGCAGTAAAACTGATCCTTATTCTGAAGAGGATTCTTGGGGTCAAAGGCAAGGTAACAGATAATTATCCAATACTTTGTGGTCATCATAACAGTCATCTGTCACTGCAATGTTGTTGCCAGCACAGGAACCACTTACCATGCCACCTTATAGCAAGGAGCAAAATAGATCCCACCTAGGGCACATTTCCATATCTGTTGTGGCTAAGGAACAAAATGCTTCTCCTATCTGCAGAAATAATACTTACAAAGCAGAGTGTATCACCTGCCTGGAGTAGTAAATCCTTGCTCAAGCAGATGTAGTCAGGCTCTGTAGCAATGCAGCGATGCAGGGGACCTTGTGAACAACCTAGACCTGCTCTTGCACAAAACTATCTTATATTAGACTTATAGCCAGGAGTGGTTGAAACAAGATGGGCTTATATTTGTTTCCTTCAGCTGTCAATGTGAACAATATATCACTCATGAGTCTATTTGCACAAAGCAACTAGGAAAGATGTCAGCTTGCCTGACTGAGTTGAGTTTCTCAGCTCAGATATGTGCTTAAGACTGCTCTGTTACTGAGGCAGCTAGAGTGAGTAGTCGAGTGTACGGGCTCACTCTCAGGAACAGTCTAGTGGCTGTGGCCTTAGATATTCTTTTTTCTGTGTCATTGTTTTCCATGTACGCTCTGTCTATCTTGCCTGTTCAGGCTACAAAGAATTTGGGGGCAGGGATAGTTTCTATCAATATGTAGACTGACATGGCACACTAATTTGAAGTCCTCATCAGCTCTGTACATGTCCCAAGACAGAATCAGTATAGTAACACCAGCAAAGTACTTGACCATTAGCATTGTGGAAGTTAATCTGTCTGGGAGAATAGTACGTTGACAAAGCTATGTTGTTTCTTAGTTTCTTGCACTCTGCTGTGCCATATAGCTACAGCCTATTTAATTAAACAACTTTTAAGCTAAAGGTACCTTGGCGCTGAACAAGACTACCCTATATGACTATATATAAACTAAGGACATCATCAAGTGGTGCCCAAATTATTTATGGCAGGGATAAGGAATAAGGTGAACATCAGTAACTGTTCAGCAATGCTCTGGATGTCAAATGTGTTGCCACTGTTGTCCAGAAGGGTTGAAGTTTGGGGAAGAAGAAGGAAAGAAGGAAAAGGAAAAGGAAAAGAAGGAAAAGACGGAAAAGAAGGAAAAGAAGGAAAAGAGAAAGGAAAAGTTTGGGAAGGTTTGGCAAGGAAAAGAAGGAAAGGAGAAGAAAGCACAGAAATAGAAAGCACAGAAAAAGAAAGGAAAGGAAAAGAGAAGAAAGAAAGAAAAAGAAAGAAAGAAAAA
>WBMV01004075.1:478929-605890 GCA_013396655.1 Campylorhamphus procurvoides
AAAGAAAGAGAAGAAAGAAAGAAAGAAAGAAAAAGAAAGAAAAAAGAAAGAAAGGAAAGAAAGAAAAAAGAAAGAAGGAAAAAGAGCAGCACATATAGAACTGTAAATTTTTAATGCAATAAATTGGAAATTTGGGAGCAAATGAGGAAAGAGGGTAACAGAGAGAAAAACTTAATGTTCTCTCCACTGATAATATATATATATATATAATTGTAAGTCTGTCCACCTTTGACAGAACAGAAATGGGCTAAATTTTCCAAGGCTACCTTTTCTTGTTATGCTTGTAGAGAGACACAGACGAATTGTAAACAAGAACTTCTTTTTTCTGGTTTTTTTTCAACTGGAAGATAAAGAACTCAAATCAAAATTTTTTCCATTTTCATACAGCTGTTTCATGACCTTTGAACAGGATTAAATTAGTTTTAAACTAGTTCCAGGTTATAGCCTATAAAGTAAGACCAGGATAACTATTGAGACCTTGTCTTACTGAGGTAATAGGGAAATAATTTATACTGAGTTCCTTTGACCTTATTTATACCTGGACTCATGGCAAAAACTTCCGGAGGGAGGCATTCCTACTCTAATTTCTGTAACTTACACCACTTTGTTTTGCTATTTTTATTTTTGGTAATCTCTTTTTTAAACAGTGTCCTGCAGAGACCTACAGTAATGAGTCCAACGCAAACAGGACATCAAAATGCATTACATTTAAAATCACATGCTCGTGTATGGTTAAGATTGCGACATTTAGGAGTATGGCCTGTAACATTATATAGCGTTACACTGTAAGAACACTTGAAATGAAGAATTTCTCACACAGTTACTATTATTTTTGAGGGAGTTTATATTTGGGTTTCTCAAGATCTTATCACAGACATTAATAACCTTTCCTTGAAAAATGCTCCCTCTCCCTTTATATGTGACAGAAATCAATGTGCAGCCAGACCAGGGGAATACATTTGCTCAGGCAAACTAAAATGAACCTTGAAAGCAGCTGAGAGTTGCAGCCAACCCCAGCTCCGGGCAGAAGATGCAGCTGACTTTGGGGAGCAGCCTGGCACCCGGAGCCCACCTAGTGGCAATGAGACCAATTTAGATCTGTGTCTCACCTGAACCACCCCTTCTTGCTTGCTTGTTGCTCAGCTGCTGCCACCCAGGTACTGCACCAAGCATCCAGCAGCAGTCTTCTGGTCACCAGTGTCTGTCCTGTTGCTTGTGTCCCTTTGCTGTCCCTGTTGCTGTCAGATGGGGGTGGCTGGAGGTAGCAGGGACAGACTGGGCAGAGCAGGGTGAAGGAGGCTGGACAACTGAATGTGCTTCAATCTCAAATTCGGTGGCTCTTATTGAAAGAGTATAACAAATGTAGAAATACATTCTCAAATTTCAGCCTATGTCCTTATAATGAAAGGAAGTCCCATATTAAATTGGAAACATGGAACCTATTTGGGACTTATTCCAGCCTTGCTGAGAGACTGAGACTGGTGAGTCAGGGCTTAGATCTGTCTGGTAGAATAGAAATATGTGAAAAGATTTGGCCCCTGTGGAAGATAGTTTCCAGTCTAATTCACTTCAGTGATTTTCATACTTGTCTTGCAGCTTGTCCTGCAATGAGATGGAATGCCACATTGTGTGGGAACTCGCTGTTTTGTAACTAGGTTCTGCAAAAAAAAAAAGATGGCTTTGATGGAGATATCACTTAGTTTAGGCAACGTCCTCATTTTATGCCAGTCTTACATCTTGCTTAATTTGCTAATATACCACAGGAATGCATTCCAAGTTTCTCAGATGACTTTGACTATTCCCTCACACATAAATAAATTAGTGTGACTCTGAAAAGAGCGCGGTTTATTCTCTGTGGAAATCCCTGTATTTCTGGCATGACTTAATCTTTCCAAGCTCCTTTTGATCCATTGAATTTACTCTAGTGAAAAAAATCAATAGCGCAGGAGTTGCTGAGAGACAGCATCCCTAGAGCCATGAAGATACCACATTAAGACTAGCGACAAGGTACCTTTTATAAATCTCCTGACACAGCTGGAAAAGAATGTTTACTCTACATACTTGTCTAACCATCTTAGTTAAAAAGAGTGATTCAAATTCCAGTCTCTACAAAGGCAGCAGAAGTCTGTAATTGCCTTCTAATGACTGAAGTGCATTTACAAAAGATTTCCACTTGCAGAGGCAAGATCATTTGGGCCCATATTACAAGCCATACTTTAATGATGTTTTAATTACAATTTGTCCTAGGTGTGTTAAAGTGTGTATATGGATTTTAATCAGGAGAAATACATATCTGGGGAAATTTTAGACTATTTTTTAAACATTGGTGAGGTAGAGGCAACACTTGTGAATTAAAAACAGCCCTAGAGACAGCCTTTGTACACTACTTGCAGAAAGGTTGATTCCTATCATCTTATCAGTTGAAGCATATGACTGCAGAACACACTAAGAACTGGCAGGCTGTTTCCACAGCTATGACACAGAAATGACCAGCGGATTATACACTTGAGTACAGAAGGTCAGCAGACTTGATGGGATCTTGGAATACAGGGAGGACAAATTCCTCTCTGTTACCAGGTACAAGTTAAAATAATAATAAAAAAAAAAAAAGCAAAAGCAATCGATTTTAATGAGTGACTCTGGATTTACACCATTGCAGTGTAGAGTTACACTGTTACTGAGACCAGAATGTGGCTCATTGTGTGGATATATCTATGAATAACCTTCTTAACCTGTTGGAAAGCTAATGACGGAAACTGTTCCCCATAAAAGTATATATATTACAGCTGTGTAAATATATTAAAAACCCCCAAACTGTCAGCAAACTTGCTGTCAGATGTATGAATGCTTCAACAAGTTCTCTGTACTCCATACAGCTTCATTTTTATTCTCTACATAGACACACACACATTCACACACATGTATATAGACTTAGCATTCAAAGATTTCAAAACTCTTTGACCAGTTAGCTCTTCCAAACAGAATCCATTGTAGAATACATGCTAAGGAATGTGCTGCTTATGAAACACATTGTATAAGCCTTACCTGGTTGCCAGCTGTAAAATTCAGTGGACAATCTATACAATAATCTGGCAGCATAAGAAACAGAGAGTCATTTTTTCTTCCTTCATATCTTCCAGGGAAGAACAAGAGACAGCCTAATGATAGTTCTGCAGTCTCCCCAAAAATTCCTCAGCAAGAACAGCTGGATTTCTTGTGTTCTAGCACTGTAAGCTGCTTCTATTATAGGCTAGTGGCAAATTTTTAAGGAGCAAGGAGGAAATATGGAGTAGGTGCCTTTAAGTCTCTGCCCCTTGATATTACTTCTGGAGATACCTGATTGTCAAATTCAGGGCCAAATCCTGACCCAAACTTGTATGTTCACTATTTCAGTGGGAAAAAAGGGGATAAGGGAGAATCTGACACATGTTTCTGGTATTTTTTAAAGCTAATAGAATGGTTAAATCCCTATAACTGAGTAGTTACAGTGAATAGTTAGCTTTTTTGGCAAGGCTGTTAAGACATATTTACAGCATGCAATTGGAAAATAAGCTTGTTATATGTTATAAATAAACTATTCCCAGTGACAGATTAAGAAAATATTGGATATGTACAAAATGACAGCATTAAACAACGAAAGTATTTCCTGAGGAGCTGAGCCTTAGCAAAAGCCACAGACAAAATATTTTTAGTGGCATTCCAACACTCTGTGTTTCAGAGCCATTTATAACAGAGCTCATTATGAGATATCCCTTTCTGCTACAGGCCACAGCTGGATATACCAAAAAATTAAAGAAATATTTACCTATGAGAAAGAGTCACAGTACCTGGCTTTATTTCATACAGCTAATTTCTCATCTTCAATCCACCATGTGGGTTCAAGTGAAGAATTTGCCCTTATGTCTCCAAATCCTTAAGTCCCTCCCTGTCCTGAGAATTGTTATAAATCAAATAATTCCCATCTGCATGAGTGCAGAAACCCCAGAAAAAGACTTCAGCAGAAGCCTGGCGGGGTAGGAGGATACCTGTACCTGTGGGCTGTAATTGCCTGCTCCCGTTACATCCTCCTACAGCACAGTAGCTGTGAACTCTTTTACAGCACATGCAAAATGGATCCTGACTTCATCTGGGCATGAAAACTAGCTTTTAAGTGAGTCATGCTGCTAAAAGCTCAGGTATACTCTCATGTCTGTTTAGAACAGCTGAACCCTACCAACTAAACAAATTTCGGCATTATAACCCTTCAGTACTAAGATAGAGGGGTGAGGTGGAAGGTGAAAGGAAGAGGGCATGAGTGTGAAAATGCACTGCCTCTGAGAAGCAGTAGCTTGAATGTCTTCAGGGCACTAGAAAGAAAACGCTGAGAAGACACTTGCAGGCTTTGTAAAAGGTAAAGGCGTCATTGCCTGTGAAGCTGGCCTGCTGTGTGACTGTGCAGTGGCACTAAAACGGGCATTTTGGCTGCTTCCCTTTGGTCATGTATCCACTTTTATAACATTTGTGGTGGTCCTTTGGCTCATGTCTGAAAATAGAGCTCACCCCAAGTTTTTTTTTTGCTTTTAAGTAGCAGTTTAGCCCCCTACTTGGCTATGTCTATTCTTCTGGGGTTTTCACCGTGTTCATCCCCACCAGGGCAGATGGTATCGTGTGTTACTGACCCAGAAAAGTTGCTCTAGGGGGAAGAAATAGATTGGAAAGAGGCAGACAGGTATCACCACTTTGCTTAGGGGACATCTTCATGGAGTGCTACATTCAGTTTTCCTTTCTTTCCTCTCCTTTCCTGTGTGAATGGTGTTGACAGTGCATGTGTATGTGTGTGTGTGTGCGTGTGTGTCTGTGTCTGTGTACGTGTCTGTGTAAATGTGCCAGGCTTCTACAGCTGCCTAGCTGGTGATGCTCTTCCAGGGAGCAGGTATGCAGGTAGAGCTGACAGTTGACTTCCCTAGCTGTGCTTGCTGTATAAATAAGTACACTCTTCACATGTTTGCCTTTCTTTTGGGGAATGTTGGTTCTTGAGTCTCTGGATGGCTGCAAACCAGCTCATAACCAGTGACATCTTGTCTTCTCACCCTTTGTATTCACCTCTGTAAGCTGACTCTAAACATACACACCACCAGTTATGTATGCAGATGTATGTAAATCCATGCCACTGTATGACAACATCCCTGTCTTAAGAAGTTTGAGATGAAGAGGATCTCTTGAGTCAGTGTGTTTTTCCCTCTGGCAACACCATCTGAAGAAGCAACCTATAACTACTATAGCAGGTTTTCTTTGATTTGGTTTGGTATTTGTTTGTTTGGTTTTGTTGTTTGTTCTTTTTTTTTTTGACTGCTATCTACTGCATCACAGTAAACCCTGCACACAAGGTTTTATTTAACATATTATACTTCGTCCATGAAAGACCATGGAGATACACTGATGAGCTTCAATGTCTGCTAAATCTCATTCCAGATTTTTCATTAATAAATAAATCAATGTCAGTTGTTCTAATCAGGGTGATCTAGCTTTCCAGGTTGGGTAAATTTTATATCCCAACCTGGAACTGACAAATGTGGGTCTTGGCTCTAGAGAGATATGACAATATTCATACTTCCAGCCCCTTCTTCCAAGGGTCATAACCACAGTGATGACAGATCTTCTGAGTGCATAGAAAGATTTCACAGGCCTGTCCTAACCTGTGATTTTTATGCTGTTTTGAATTCTATGTGTTACATCATGGAAAATTAGTTTGAGAGTTCCAAATCTTTTTATATCACGTGAAATATAGTGTAACTAAATGAGATTTATGGCATTTTTACTGGCTTGATTTTGCTTAGCTCTCTGGATTGCTTGATGCTATGAAGGCTACACAGTAAGCATAGCTGTCGCAATGGCCAGAATTTGCTTGTGGTATTGTTCCAGTGACTTGAAAACTTAATCAGGAAATCAGATGTTTTCTTATATCAATACATTAGTTACGTGCCTTCCCTCCTGCCCTCCCGCCTCCCAGGAGGACTATTAATGTAGTGTAGCCCGGTATATTTGCTAGTTGTTAAATGTTTTTTTTCCATGAATCATATCACATTTTGATGCTAATTGTATAGTAATTGAGGCATGTTTTAGATTAGATAAAAGTGGCCGTTTTCTATCTGTAGGTAGTGTAAAACCAGAGTAGTTCATCTAGAGTTTATTTTCCTAGTACAAAATACTACTTCCATTGAATAAAATGCAAGAGTGTCTCAATTTAAGTAGGGTTAGCTGGATCCACTAAGGGGTATAGAGAAGGGTATCAGAAGAAGATAAGTGGTAAAGTCTATTTCCATTCCCTTTGGAAAACTGCTGTTGCAAAAATAGGTATGGTGAGTCTCATGTTCAGGACAACTAGCTAATGGGCAATTATAGTCGAATTCCTTCACTTTTCCCTGTAATTAGAGTAATTATATACCCAATATGCCTATATCCCAAGCCGCAATCATGCTAGAAAAAGTAATTTGTTTGCATGAAAATCTTATTAAGCTACATCATCACTGGTATTAATGTGTCCCTTTTAAGAACTTTGTTATTTCCAATAATTGAAGCTCAGTGTATTGTACTTCTTGTATTGCAAATTCCATCTTGTATTTTCTCTCAAGGCAAAAGGTCTGAAGCAGCTGTTAATGGAGAAAAGTCTAACATTTTAAATCATTTGAATTTCTCTTCAGTTTGATTGTAAGTAACAGCTGCTTTAGTCTACTTCACAGCTCATTATGTTTATAAAACTATGCAAATTGGGCAGTCTTTCAGTTGTTGACCTGTTTGTCTAGCAAGTGTTAATTCAATAGTGCTATATTTTACTGTTGTATTTATAAAAAAACAACTGTCCTGGGAATTCTCTGGAGGTTTTCCACTTTTTGAAGCATAATAAGAGGTTGACTTAAGCTGAAGATATTTTCTTCTCATGGAAACATACATATCTGACCAAATTATTTGCTGTTGTATTCCTTGTGCAATTCAGTTAATGGAACAGAGTGATATATGTTGTGTAGCATATTCCCTTTTGCACAAATATTTACAGGGCAAATCTGAATGGAACATCCCTGAAAATATTTGCTGCACCTAACACTCACCTAAGTCAGAGTAGCTATTTTTGCACAAACATCCTTTGAGTATTTCATTTACTCTGAAAAGATTAAACAAAACCAAGATTTTTTTCCTATCTTCTTTAATATTTTATATTCAGAAACCTGATATGCTTAAATGCATGGTTTCACTTTACTCTCAGTTTATAGCTAGGATTTGTGCCCTTTCTATTTCCACAGTATTATGTAAATTTGCTAATTTTCCTTCTTCCAGTTTTAAACAGTTTATATTTCAATTAAGCTTGAGAAAGATGTGGATAAATTAATTTGAGAATAGTTTTGCACATTGCAATTGACTATCGCCATCTTATTTTCATATGTCCATACATCTTTGCTTTTCAATGAATTTTAAGTGTTTGTTTATTTGAAGAGAATTTCTACTTTTTAAGCAAATATACTCATATATGTAATACCCGTGCAGGTGTCACAAGTTGTCAAATGTGACGTTACTGTAGTTACCACATGCATCAAAAGCTCTTAACTTTGTTTGTAATGTTTTTAGTAATCTGAAAACAATGCAGTGGCCAGTACATGTTCAAGAGAACACTGACAAGCAAGGTCCGGTAGGTCTACCTGAACTAATTAAATCAGTGCTTTTTTCAAGACGATATAGCTCTTGCTTGCAGAGCTGGCAGAATAGAACATTTTACTGCACCTCAGCTGCTCCATTTTACAGTCCTGTCCATGAGCTTAACTGAGCAGTAGAAGTTGTTTTGCAGTAAGACACCAGTTTATGAGTTGGAGCAGCTGAGGTGCAGCAGGTTTTGCTGTATCTGGAACGGGAGCAAGAATTTCTGGCAAAGGGTCAGTAGCAAACAGCTGGGATGGGGGAAAAAGAGGCAGTAAGGTCTTAGCCACCACAGCTGTTTGCGTAGTGAATGTGAGTCAGAGCCTTGAGAGAAGCATATACTGAAAAACAGTTGAATAGTTCATGAACCACCTGTAGTGTGAAATACATTGACAGGGAGGATTTGTTGGACAGCTGTAAATGATGAGTAAAAGTACCCATATCTGCTGTTGGATCACTTGCATAGAGAACAGAAGGTTATGTCTGTAGTATAAAACTTTCTTTATAAAATTCAAGACTTGTACCTGAGCTTTGAGGGTTAAGCCTTTTGAATGGAGGTGGGTTTTGTTGGATGTGTCCTTGTAACCAGTATGTCTCTATCACTTTACAAAATTCAATCCATTCAAAGTTCTTCTGCAAATGACATCTGCCACTTACAGTACTGACATAGTTTATTAGGAAATACTGCAAAATAAGTCAGAGGATACTGAGAAAAAGAAAACCTATGACACTAGCCAAAAAGTATTCTCAGTGTCAAAATACTCATTCTGGTTTTACCTCTTTTCTTCTGACCATTTCCTGAATCTTGTCTACAGAGAAGCATTCACAACTATTGACTGACGTTGATACCCATAAAACATTTGGCCACTGCCCAAGCATCTGTGTGGATTTACATTCACAAAACATCTAATAAATAATTCACAACATATTACGAACAACTACTAGACAAAAAAGAATCATGAAGCTATTTAATATCTGAGAGCAAAAAAGCCTTCTAGAACTTCAGGTCTAACCAATTTCCCCACTAAATTTCCTAAGATAAGAAGTCCATGGATTTTCTTAGGAAGAAGCACTGGTAAGCAGATGAGCAGTCCAGCTGAAAACAGGTTCTAAAGCTGAGTATTTTTCATAGTAAATATTTTCCTATCCATTACTGGAACTGGAAGGGACAACAGAAATACTTCAGGTGAACTCAATGGCTTAAACGATAAAGGAAATAAAAAAAACAGGACCAAGATCATTTAAGGCTTTGTAGCTTATGTCAACATGTTCTGTATTATTGCTTCACAAACAAAACTTTATAGACTGCTTTCATAAAAAATGCACTTGGAAGCAAGGGTAAAATGGTCATGGAGTTCATTTATGAAGCAATAAAAATAAATTAGTCATGGAGCAATAGAATCAGGTAAAATCAGATCAGATTTGCTTATTCAAACACTTTACAACCTGGAAAATGAAAGACAATAATTTGTAAAAAGTT
The DNA here is from genome assembly GCA_013396655.1 of Campylorhamphus procurvoides. Classification (NCBI taxonomy): domain Eukaryota; kingdom Metazoa; phylum Chordata; class Aves; order Passeriformes; family Dendrocolaptidae; genus Campylorhamphus; species Campylorhamphus procurvoides. Next base: position 488,075 of record WBMV01004075.1, read on the forward strand.
TTATGTCTTGACAATAAAACCTTTAAACAGCCAGATACATTATCTTGCACTTAATGTGAGGGCAAACAAGCTAAAAGCTGTTTAGAAACTTGCAGAACTCATTGACTTATACAGTAAGATGAGTAAAATTATAGAGATCTGCTGATGTAGGCTCGCTGATTATGACCTTGTGGTACATGCCCTCAAGTGTTAAAGCTCAAGAAGCTGACACTGGTCAGAGATTTGAAAGGGTTGCTTGGGGGATTGCATTCCACAAGTGCAGGATTTCTCTATGTAGTTCAAACCTGTTGGGTACAATACTAGTCCAGCAGCTGCTTTGCTCCTTGGTTGCATTAGGAAGGGAAACCTTTTTTTCTCCTGTAGGGATACTTTTCCAAAATTGCTTTATGACTCTCTGCCCTTCCCCACCCCCCCACCCCCTAATCATTATTGTTAGATGGGAAATATGGGACTGTTTGGTGGGGGGCCTCTCACTCACCAAGATGGTAGAAACTCTTGTCCTTAGTTCAACATTAGGGCAATTGTTTTGGAGAAACATTCTTCAAAGTGTCTAAGGAGAGTTTAGATGACAGTTTTGAATCTTGGGAAAAATTATGTAGAAACAATGAGTACATGGAGAGGACATAACGGAAGATAAGAAGGAAAAATAGACTGCTTCTGCCCAATGCTGTGAACATTCAAAATGCATAAGTAATCAGAACTCAGATAAAGTCCTAATTCATGTAGAATATTTACTTTCTGGGGGGCTAATTCAATAAAATTTAAGAACTCCTGATGTCCAGTGGCCTGTAAATTTCAAAATACAGGAAAATCCAAGATACCTGGTACCTGGTGACACAGAAGCCATTATTTCCTTTATCAAACAAAAGACAAATCCTATTATTTGTCTTCTTCCATGTCTTCTGGCTAACGACAGGCATAGCCTCTGCAGCACAGATGGGCCAAGCTAAGGAGGGCCTGCTGAGAGGGGTTCTGATCTGCTTGGTTCCCAGCTCTGTCACTAGCTGTTAAGTTTCTACTCAGTCAGCAATTGTCTTTTGGATAAAATCAAACAGCTTGAAGTTATCTATGCATTTATATTCAGTCTAGGACCGTTACTTAAAAATGACAGAACAAACTTACTCAGAGTATAGTCAGAATAGTCTTTGTGTATGAGCTTGTGCCTTACTTTATAAAGAAGGTGACATGAGGTTATTTATTGCTTCTTTCCTAGAAATAGTGCTCAGTGTTCTGAGATCACACCTTCAGAAGCAGAGATTTTTGGCCACATATTTTCTGTTGACTCTGACCTGAGTTTTCCTGTTAATCAGGCTGATGGTGTAAAGACACTGTCTTCAGCACAGGCATTTTTATTTTATTTGTCTTTTATATTTTTTTTTTTTACAACCAAGTTATCATTCTTACACAAACAGAAATAGGAGTTAGTTGGAGATAGGTTCACTATCAGTGTAAACAGTATGGGTGTCTTTTTTTGTTTTCTTGGAGGATGTTTCAAGTTGGTACCAGTGCCACCTGAAGTGTCTGTCACAGTGCAACCACCATCTGTCCTACCTGTAAATTCAGCAGAAAAAAGCAGAGATGAAAAGAAAGGAGCCTCTCCATGAGGTTCTTCCTTCTGGATTGCTCTATCAATGTTTACGTATAGAGGGGGACCCACTGTGGGGCATGGTGGATGGCACTGCAAAGCCTGCAGATGCAGATCCAGACTGGCTCCCAGGAAGGCACTGGCTGTCAGCCCCTTGTGAGGAAGGCCTGAGGCACCAGCATCCCTCTCATGCTTCCCAGTCTGCTCTTAAAGCAGAGAAAAGTCCCTAGAATTGTGAATACAGCTACACACTCTAGCTCAGTAGTCTCTGAATATGAGATGATGTGGTGACATGGAACAATATTCACTCCTGGTATCTCTTGTTTTTACCTTTTTCTGTGCAGATCATAATTCTAGAGACAGAATATTAGGGGTCTATGTAGAAGATTTCTGCTACCATAGATATGATCACCAATCTTTGTTGTATAACTCCTTTCTGACCCCCATATAATCTCTTGCTCTTTGTACTTCACAGTGTGGCACAGGCACCCACTGAGATCAGTGACCTTTCAAATCCCATCCTAGAGTTTTCCCAAAGGACAGATAAATCAGTCTATCAACACCATGACAGGCAGAAAAGTAAGCTTTACATCAGTAAATGATAGGCATTATGTTTCTTCCACTAGGCTGCTTGGACAGGGCACTGAAGATCTGCTCCAGTGTGTTATGTGTAATCATCACTAAGACCAAACAGAATCTTTCACTATTTGAAAGTGCCAAGACATTTATCTTTTTAGAATGGAATGGGCAAACTGAACTATGATTAAGATCTTTGCTCTTTGTCAAGACATTTCCAAAGTTCTAGCAAAAAAAACTTGAAAAAAAAATAGAGATGAATACATTTTAACCAGACTTCTGAGATAAAATTAGATCTTGCATAGATCTGTGTAGCTCTTAAATTTTCTGAATTCAGTCATTTTTCATGAAAGACAAGAGTGATCTTAATTAACTTCACCTTAGATAAAGTTAAGTTTATATAAAGTTAAGTATAATGCAAAAGAGCAGGCTCCCTGTCAAAAGAAAGGAGACAAGTCTAGTTGGCAATTTACCTTCTTCTAAACTGGATGTTTAAGTTATCCTGGCAGAGCACCACTCTGGAAATGCATCTCTCTAGTGAGCCTTGTGAGCTTCCAGAAAAGATAAGATTGGCAGGTTCAATCAGTCCTAGCTCTAATAAAGCAATTCCTGTTTTACATACTTACGACACACCAAGTGTTGCTTCTAATATTAGATCTCTGTTTTACTGTGCCAGATTTAATAGATTTGTAACTTAGTACAAAGATATTAATCATGAGCGTGTATTGACAATAGGCTGTGAGCAGTTGGCAAGAATGATCAATTTTTTCCCTTGCAGAATTTTAACAAGGTTAGCAAGAAATTAATTGCAGCAGGAGGCAAGGAGAGAACTTGGTTAAAGCCAATGTCACTGCAGATGTCATCATGGTCATGTGAATAACACAGCCTTGAGTTCAGAAATCTTAAAATCTCTCATGAACCTTCCCAGGAAACATTATGAATTTATGCTTATATACTTTATAACTTTATGCTTCTAGCAACTTTACTGTAAGCATCGTGGTCCATGAATTCATCTACCCACAAAAAGATGGAGGAATCCATTAGAGTGAACACAGCACATTGAATGCATCAAGTACTTCACAGAGGAAGCAGATCACATTTCAATTTATTTACTAGTGAGTTAACAAAGCATTATAACAGGGAATTGATTATAATGCCAAATGTGAAAATGTGTAAGGATCTGACTCTGAAAAGTGCTGACTGCCTGAAAGGCTGTTTTGAGATGATAGGCTCCATGGGAAACATGAAATGCTGCGGAAAAGCTGCACTACAAGAATGTCTGTCATCATGGCACTGCCCGTGGGACTAAATAAATACAACAGCTGCACTCACTTCCATTGTCTCTGATTTTCCTTCTTTGGTTTCTAAGACTAAACTGAATGATGAAATTTTGTGCAAAAACTACATGTTCCTTCCTTCAAATGCTTTCAGATATATCTGCCTGTGTTTATCATTGTAGCAATTCGTCGTTAAAGAAAAAGGAAGTGTAGTATTTTAGTCCTTGCTGCAACATTTCTTTAATCTGGTTCCTTGTTATAGAAAGTTCAGTGAAATGTTAACTATCATGAGCTACTGAAGTGATAATAAACAAATATTGCAGAAAAGCCTTCCAGTCCTGACCAAGTCTATGACGTTTCTCTTTTGTGATGTCTTGTTCAAAGCTTTAAACAGCCAACACAATAGTAAAATTAGGTAAAAACTTCGGAAGAAAAAAATGTCTCATGAATGTTTCACAGTCCCTCATGTAATTTCTTCAAGATTCTTTTTCTTCCTGCCATAGATTGGTGTCCGCTTTAGTTACAGAACTGGCAGGACATGCTGTAGATACCTAAGCAGAAGCATGTTCCTGCAAATCAGCATTGTGCAATCTTGAATACTGCTGAAGGCAAAAACAATAGTTCTGGTGTACCACAGCAATGCTGTGACACAGCTGCTTCACTATGTCGTTTGAGTTGTTGGGGTGAAGGCTAAATGGTAGTGTGTCTTGCATCTTGCCTGGTTATATTTTGCAGAATCTCTCTTCCAGATGGCAAGGTTTTTATCTGCACTGAGTGAATATTGTTCTAGATTGTTTCTTATCATTGCTGTGATTGAAACTAGACATAAAATTTTAACCAGATCTCCAGAGACTGGAGACTGTATTTCTGTAATATCACATAGACCATTTGACATAGTTCAAAAAAGGACTAGCTTAAGACAAATTCTTAGAACAAGTTAACATTTCCAGTAAAAGTTTTCACTTGTAAAGGTGCAGAAATACTACACCTGTATTTACACCTAAAATCTAGTGTTTTAAAGATAAGTTAACTGTAGCATCCAAAGTATTACCATCTTTCCTAAACAAAAATTTGGATCTACTTGTAGTGTCTCAAACACTTATTCTCTACTGCTGGCTAAATGTGAATGGTTTAAATGGTGACAAATATGTGCAGTTTAGTCTCAGCTTTCTCCTGGTGATTAGACCTATCTACGGTAGCAATTAACCACTTGACTTATGTAACACTCTGAATTTGCAAGTGAATGAGTCTATTTCCACTTTGACAGCAACAACAGATCATATAAGTTGGGAGAGCTTATAATTCTTTCATTCAATATTACTCGTAATATTGAAAAAGAACAAAAAACCTGAAGCCATTTATGCATCCACGGGAAGTAGTAAAATTTAATTTCTGTTTTCATGTGATTTGCTGTGCGAAGAAAAGAGAAATAATTTCTAAGGCTGCCTTAGTGCCTTAGTGACTTAAGAATCATAAAGCTTATTTTTAAGGGGAGCTGAAGCATACATACTTTGTGTTGAGACACCCTGTGCAGGGTTACCCGAAGTCTGGGTTTTGGAGCCTAAGCCAGTATTTTCACGTGGCAGTATGATGCACTGTGTGAGGATAGAGCAACCTGTATGGAGCTTCTCCAGGGCTTTCTCAGCTGAGTTCCCTTGGCAATATAGACATGATGTCAAGCACTAGCATGACTAAGTATTATTAAAAATCAATGAGATGCTCATTTCTGTTTCCAGTATGGATTTATACTCCTTTGGAGTATAGATGCTTCTATTCCTTCATCTTTTCCTGTCAAAAAGCTGACAAAGACTTCAAGACAAGACTGTTAGTATCTTTTATATCATGTCAATGCTATATGCCTGAAGTTAGTAGCAATTATACAGTAGTGTAGGATAAGTTTTTTTTTTCCATGAGTATAATTATGTTTTATTTTTATTTATGCTTTCTGTTTAAGATGCTTGCATATATATCTTTGTTTTCTTTTCTGATGCCCTGTATTACCTAACTCTTGTACTTTATTTTGTAGATCTATACACTTTTTGACCAGGAGCATTACATTTTGGAGGCCTGTCCTTTGATGTACAGAATGAAATTTCTCTCCTTCCAAAGCACTGGAGGCTACATATTAGGTGGTAACTACAGCTAACGGAGAGACTTAGGCAGTTTGAGTTCACTTCCTCTCCTCCCAGAACAGAAATCTGAAACAGGCATGATGAATGAATTTGCTATTGACAAGAAAGGATGTAAATACCCACTTTCATCCATTCACACTGCATGTGTAACTTTAGTTGTCATGGCTTCTGTTCATTGAGGCTTACACACCATAGTAATTTTTTTTTGTTTGTTTGTCATTGATTTTAAAATATTTCCAAGGAGAACAGCAGTTCCTAATGTGACCGTAAGCCCACAGAGGGTCAGGATGACTGTCTGATCTGGGCTATATACTTATTCAGTCTCCAAGTTTCTTTAATGTGGTTCATAAGGTCAGACTTCACACTGCATCTTCATTGTCTTGGTCTAGAGCCATGCTCATTAAAAATAGATATATTACTGGTAAAGTAAATGTTCCATTTACTGGTGAGCTGGACATCCATTTTGTGCCTCTTATCATAAAAAGAGATTGCTGGTAAGTCTAAAATTAGACCTATCAGTTCTGGTTTTTTGTTTGTGAATGTATATGTGCTTGTCTTACCACCCCTGCCCTCTGTTCTGCTTGTCCACTTGGTTCTTGTTAAGTAGACAGACAGTGAAGCAAATACTGTAAGAGTTGTGGTCCCTGAGAGCACCGTGGGGGAAGAGTCTCTTCACTATCTTGCTTGCACACCAGAGCAAATGCTAGAAGTAGAGTGGCTCAGTGATGTAACCTGTCTATACCTGTGCAAAGATTATCACCAGTCCCCTTATTCCTCTGTGTTTGCTGTGGCCACAATACCATAGGGAAAACTGAATTTTAGCAGTACTGCACTTTGTCACTGGGGGGAATCTTGGTTCTATAGGGCTGTGACTGAAAATAATATCATCAAATGGTCAGATGGTTAAAAACTGTACCTGTCATTCTTAATAATGTTGGTCTAAACTTGAAATCAGTCCTTCTTCCAAATGCTCAGAGTTATGAATGACACAAAGGATTCATATTTAGCTGGTGGCTGGCAACTGCAGCTTACAGAGTGCAGCTATTGTTTTGTAGCAATGCAACTTTATTACAGAGCTGCTTAATGTTATGCAGGGAACATGGAGGGGAAAAAAATCACAATGAGTGTAAAATCAAGTCTGCTTGGGAACCCTAATTATATCTCTTGCACAAAATCTTAAAGCCTGTATATGTTAGCTTTTGTGAGCTTATACCTCTTACCAGCACATAATGTGAGAACTTTCTCTTTCCTCTTTTCTCCATTTCATAGTGGTCTGTAGAAAGATGGGATATCACAATTTTGTTTTGTGCTGGCTATGATTGTAGCGATTGGACTAATCATGGCCAGTGTTCAGACTTGTACAGGTATGAGGCTAAATATTAAAGAAAACACTCAGAAATATGTGAATCATACGCCAAGCTCCATCATATTTCTAAAAGCCCTCCAGGAAGATCTCTAGAGACTGAGAAAAATTGCCAATACATTTCCAGCACTATAAAGGTATTCTGAGATATAATATGAAAAAACCCCAAAGGTATAAATTTCAACCATAGGGGTTGCTGTGCAGTTTTGATACAGATGTTCAACTTATTATTGACAATGTGGATTAAAAGACAGCATACCCTTATCAGGTGTTTTGATGATACAAAATAGTCAAGAGTGTCTGATAGACCAGAAAACTGTTCTGCCATTCAGAGGGACATTGTCAGGCTGAAGAACTGGGTAGAAAGGAACCTAATGAAGTTCAACCAAGGCAAATACAGGGTTCTGCACCTGGGGAGGAACAACTTTGTGAAAAAGGACCTGGGGGTCCTAGTGAACTACAAGCTGTACATGAGCCAGCAGTGTGATCCTGTGGCCAAGAAGGCCAATGGTATCTGGGCTGCGTCAGGAAAAGTACTGCCAACAGGTTGAGAGAGGTGTTCCTGCCCGTCTACTAAGCTCTGGTGAGGCCACACCTGGAGTAGTATGTCCAGTTTTGGGCTTCCCAGTATAAGACAAAGAATTCCTGAAGAGAATTCAGCAAAGGTCTGTGAAGATGCTTAGAGGACTGGAACAATTTTCTTATGAGGAGACAGAGGGAGATGGGACTGTTTCACCTGGAGCAGAGAGGATTGAGAAGGGATACTATCAACACATATAAATATCTTACAGGTGGGTGTCAAGAGGATGGGGCCAGACTTCTTTCAATAGTGCCCAGTGACAGGGCAAGGGTCAATTGGTGCAAATTGTAACACAGGAAGTTCCATCTGAATATGAGGAAAAACTTCTTTACCTTAAGAGTGAAAAAGCACTGGAACAGGATGCCCAGAGATATTGTGGAGTCTCCTCTGGAGATATTTATATCATGCCTGGACATAATCCTGTGCAAAATGCTCCAGGTGAACCTGTTTTAGTGGTGTGGGAGCGGTTGGACCAGATGATCTTTAGAGATCATTTCTATTCTATGATTAAAATGCAATGTAATGAAAGATGAAATAGTAAAGTAAGTTAAGTAAGATGATATAAATTTTCTTAGTGTATGAGCTACAGATCAGGTAGACCTTGGAAAGTTGTTGTGATTTTATTTTTTTTTTAAATTTGTTTGTCTACTTTTCTTAAAGATCTGTTAATCCCCAAACACAATCCACACCCCAGCTCCTAAAAGATCAAAAGAAAATGGTTGGGATGACAGAGAGGAAAGATAGAGGTTTTTTGTTTACTTATTTTCAGCACTGGACAGCAGAGCGAATGATTAAAGCTAGTTGCATAAAATTAAAATGGTCCAGGGCTTAAAATAGTGTAATCCTTTCCTTAAACAGAAATCTTATGATAAAATGAAAATAATTTGCAATTTCTGTAAGAGTAGTCTTCTAAGAGCAGTAATCCACCTATTGGTAACATTGATAGACAAAGCCAGCACTATATTATGGCATAAGTGTAGCACATATGGCAAATCTACTGGGTGTAAAATCATGTCTTGTGTATCCTCCCATGTGATGACAGCAGGTATGTAAGGTGCTGACATAGGGACAGGGACTGAAAAAACCAAAGACTTAGCAAAATGCTGATGTTTTGTTCAGCAGTAAAGATCAAATCACGGCTTAAATCCAAATAATATTTAATAATACTGAACTCCATGTTTGAGACTCTAACTAATACACAGGAGATGGGAGAGTGGAGACAAACAGAGGGATGCACAAAACCGCAAAACAGGTGAATCTAAAAACCTAAAATACTTATAGAATAAAAAAAAAAATCAAAACAATCTTCTGTAAAATACTAACAAAACCAACAGAGATTTTAGAGGTACCTTCTCAATTAGGTGACCATCAGTGTATTTTGGTGCTACACATGTCAAAGTCCACAATGCATCAGTGATTCTAGTTGACAGTGGAATCTAACTGACAGTAATAGAAGAGTGACAGGTGCTTTGCTTACCTGCTGAGAAGTACAGTTGTCTGGGAATCTTTGGACCATTTGAAATATTTATATGTTACTAAGAAATGATGCTGTTCTCAATTAAATACTCCTCTCCAGTTGCTAGGGTAAGGGGGAAAATGTGTTTCATTTTAGAGTAAAAGCAGACTTTGCTGTATGACACCAGGAAACCAGGACTGTATTCTTTATGAGAAGGACTCCCTGTTGTGTACTTGAACAGCTCAAAGTCAACCACCATCTGCAGGTCTCTGAGGTAGTTTTTTTCCATCAGATGAAAACAAACGAAAATCTTATAAACATTTGCCCTCATTCTAAGTGAAATTGTTGCTAATACTCTTATCTCACTGATATTAAAGGTTGAGTAGAAGACGATAAAAAACCCCAGTGGACTATATATTAAGAACTGCTTGGGAGTAAGAGACATTACCTGTATAATGTCATTCCACTGCTTCAGTGGAAGATGTCTACTGACCTATTAAACATAGACAAAACCATATAAAGTAGGTTTCTGTACCCTCACAAACTTATCCTAGGGGTCTAGTTGACATTCTGTTGTCTTCAAGGATCTTCTGATAGGGAAATGAAAGATGAAGACATAATTCCTGAAGCCATGAATGCCACCTACTTTGAATAAAAACCTTCCAGTATGAGAGACAATGATCTTAATGAGAGGAGAAGCTTCACTATGTCTACATGAACTTGATTGGGTGGAACTTAATGTATTTATTTGTCTATTTAAATTGTCTTTCAAAATCTTCTAAAAACTTTATACTGGCAAGTGGAAGGACACGGCTTTGTTGTTAGTCACATGGGCTCTTGGGTCATGACACATTTTCTGACATGCTGTCCAGCTATGTTCTTCACTTAACATTGAGGAATGGCTGTCACAATAATAAGCTATCTAAAATCAAGACTAATTCAGACAAAATGAAAACTAGATTGATGCCTTATTCAGAGATTTATAGCCTGTTCTCACCTTCCTCCCACCTGCAGGGAGGCAACAAAAGGTATAAGTGCAGCATAACACATCTTCCTGCTGACCTGTGACTTCTACAGGCAGTTTGTGGCTGGGAGAGTTCATTACCTCCCTTCTCATCCCTGCTCATCAGTTCAGGAAAGAGAGGCTCTGGGGATAACAGCATTCTTCTCCCCACTCTTCTTAGGTGCAAAATGCTGGCAACCTTGATGTGGGTGTATTGATTTAATAGTGACTACAGAAGATGTCATTTCAGCTCTCTAAGAGACAAATATTTTCTCAAAGGGCCCTGTATGTTCTCTCTGCACTTAGTTGAGAGGTACAAAGGGTTATTCACACAATCATAGAATAGATTGCATTGGAAGGGACCTGTAAAAGTCATATAATTCCAATGCCCCTGCCATGGGCAGGGACACCTTTCACTAGACCAGGTTGCTTAAATCCACATCCAACCTGGCCTTGAAAACTTCCAGAGATGGGATATCCGTAACTTCTCTGGGTAACCTGTTCGCAGGTTTACACCACTCTCACAGTAAAGAATTTCTTCCTTATAGCTAACATAAACCTTCAGTTTAAAGCCATTCCACCTTGCCCTAACACTACACACCCTTGTATATAGTCTCTCTCCAGATCTCTTCTAGGCTTCCTAACAGAAAGACCAAAAAGTCTAACCCCTGGAGTCTTCATTTCTCCATACTAAAGAAGACTAACTCTCTCAGCCTGTCTTCATAGGAGACCTGCCCCAGCCCTCTGATCATCTCTGTGGTCCTCCATTGACTTGGTCGATCAGGTCAATGTCCTTATTGTGCTGGGGACCCCAGAGATGGATGCAGCACTCTAGGTGGGATCTCACAAGAGTAGAATAAGGGGCAAAATCATCTCCCTTGACCTGCTGCCCACACTGATTTTGATGCAGCCCAAGAGATTTCTGACAGGCTTTCTGTCTGTAAGTGCGCATTGTGGGGTCTGGTTGAACTTCTCATCAACCAACACCTGCAAGCCTTTTTCCCCAGGACTGCTCTCAATCCATAATCAAAAATTAAGAGTGTAGAATAGATGGGATGAACCCTCTAGAGGAACAATGTTCTCTGCACTGTCTGTTCAAATAACATAGATGATGACTGTCTCAGACTAGATGCATCAATTTTACAAGACTGCAGTTAGATGAGGTGAACCCTTTCTAAACTTAAAATTCCCACCACATAGTATGTTGAGAAGCACTTTAAACCATAAATATTGCTGAGTTAAATTTGTATGCCTATTGAAATAAAATGGAAGAGATCCATAAGGAAATGTTGGAAGTACCAGTTTTCTTAGTGGAAGCTGGCTAAATTCATCATCCAGTAATCAGACATTTACAGGCTGTTGTTGTGTTTTGTTTTGTTTTTTTTCTCTTTTTTTCCCCCCTTTTTTTTCTTCTCCCCTCCAGATGAGTCATTAACATGAATAATCCAAAAACTATAGTCCTGTTTTTCCTGTTCAAACATGATGTCTCTAATCCTTGAAATTTCTTTTGAGGAAGAACTTCAGTGCTTTCTGATTCCTTTAATGCAATTGTTGCTTTGATTGATGGTTAATTGTTTAAACACTTTGAAAATGTAAAGACTGCCTTTAAGCTGGACCCTAGATAATGAACAGCAAGAAAAAAACTGCTGCAATATATGTTACAGAATTAGCTTCACTATGGTGGCCCTGATGAGACCACTAATTCCCTTGTCCACCTCTGTAGTCTAATCATTTTGTTCCATGGAACAAACCCTGCCATCTATACTCAAAATTTAAACTGGAGAAAAGGCACAGTAACAACACTGAGAGCAACTTCTGGTGAAGCCCTTTATAATCTGAAGCTCGTGTGCCTTCCTGAATGTATTGTCTTCCATTTTGCTTGACATGATGATAATGTTTAGCAAAAGGCAACACTGTTGATCCTGAGGAAAGTTAACCCACAACCCTGTCTACCCATTCTCAGAAGTGTGATGAGAAGGCTTCATTAATTACATTTACCTCTCTCTTTTAAGGACAGGGCACAAGAGAGGGGTTTTTTTTTTGAAAGAAACCTTACACATTATCTCTGTGCTTTTAAGTTATATCTTCTTAAATCCTCTACCCATTTCCTTTTTGGTGACATTGGCCTCCTTCTTTCACAAAGCCTCACAGTTTTATCTCCCCTCACTTCCTATATTTCTTCTTCTCCGCATCAATCTCTTGCTGCAGTGGCAATGCTTTTGTTTCCATTAACTGAACTTTGATAGTGTCAAAACAAAGAAAGTATCACGGTGTTGGTGTACTGCTGTGCAGCACTTTCCATAAAAATACACTTTTCTCTTTCTGCTATTCAGTGCTTCTCTGATTTTAGTGCTCAGTGCTGTCATCGCTTTACTTGCTTCCTCCAACTTGCATCTCAGCAGACAGGCAGTCAGCTTTCAGCTCACGATGACCACTCAAATATATAGAAAGAATGAAAGCTTAGTTTCATAATATGGGAGCTGTTTTGTTCTTTTTCTTGGAACCAGAAATGCTGAGAATTGCAGAGCAGGCACTGTTCTGCTCCCTGACTTGCTGTAAGCTGCAGTTTTAGGGCTGATAAGTGGCTCTGTGTTTGCACATGAGTAGCTCATAGTAATGGAAGTGATTCAGGGCCCAAAAGTCCTATTATCAAGAACATACAACCTGTAAAGTAAGTGTCTGCTCCTGGACACAGATAGTGAAGTTGCTAAAAAAACCCAAACAAAATAATCCTCCCTATGTTGCAATTAAAAGCACAGGAGATAATGTGTCATGCATTGCTTGAGCTGTCAGCTGTAAGACAGACACTATCTCCCGCTTCATTGCATGATTTGCTTCATTTTTATCTGCTTAAAAAATACTCATTAGGGATGAGCTGCAGGAGAATGACTTTTGGACAGTCACGGAGCACACAATGAAAGGTGACCTTTCAAAGGGGGATTAACTATAAATAGCAATGGTTATCCCTCACAGCCTTCTGACATAAGCTTGCTGGGAGTATGAAAAAGGAGACCCTTTCCACTAGTTCCAACGTGATTTCAGATTGGTACATGACATATTTTGGCCATGAATAGCTGAAGAGAATTTGCAAGGGATCAAGGAAAAAGCCTCAGCAGGTGTTTGGCAGATGATATTCCCCAGGGTTTAAAAATTAGCTCAGAGCTTCCTTCTCTTTGCCCATGAACAATGGCACACACTTTACTAGAAAGGAATATCAAGATTTTATGTTTGAAATATGTCACTTTGGGAGCTCATTTATTAAAATAATTAACTGGAGCAATTTTTAAAATTAGCCAAGCAGTGTCAGCAAAGTTTATTCAAACCCCAGAGTGCTTTAGAATCAGATTATTGTTCTTAACTACTGTTTTAACTTCTGTTCAACACCATGGATCTATCAAATCCTTTATTTGGAATGAAGAAGAATTGGTATTCCTGGTCAATTGCTATTGTTAAAGTGAAAGAGGTGAGTGAATTTACTAGGCAAAGATAATGGACTGTTCTGTTTGTAATGCATGTTCTTTGATTATTTGTCTTGTGAGATTGTCACAAAATAATCTTTCAGAGGTTTTATTTTTACAACTTTCATATGAAAGTCAGTCTGCAAAGAGGCAGTGCATAGAATAATTTTGAATGGTCAGATGTAGTCAGTGTCTGAACACTTGTATGTTTGCTGCATGCTTAAGTATTTGTAAGGAGTTTTAAGATGCATCCTATGTGCACTCAGAGATCACCAGCAGCCCTTCCCCAGGAAGCAAGACTGCTCTATATTTCTGACTCCTGTGGCCTCATATACTCAGAATAACTATTCTGACAGAAACAAAACTAAAACAGCTTGACTACTGTTATTACATTCATATTGATTAATTATCGTGTTTATCATCACTATTATACAAATGAGTATTAGTGACCATGATCTGTGTAAAAGACTGAGCCCATGCACTACACAATGGCAGTGAACAAAGTAAGAGAGAGTCTTTGTTGGAAGGCATTTACAACCCAAGTAGATATGCAGGTAAGACGTCTCCACAGATGGTGACGAAGATACACTGATACGACAGTGCCAAAGGATAGAGGCAAATGTGAGGGGGCAGGGTGGAAGTGAGCCAGTGCTGAAGCTGGGTTACCAGGTTACCCTGACCATGACCATGCTTCCTCACTGCATCCACTGCAAACTGAATAACTGATGGGCTTCACTCTGCTCGCAGACCGGCGGTGCATGACAAGCAGCTTCCTCTCCAGCTCCTCCAGCCACCGTATGACCTGCATAGTAGATTTCTAACAAGTGGTGCAAGGTTCCTGTTTACCTGGGAAGTATTTGTAAATGGTTGACTCCATACAGGAGATTTTTTTGATTCTGTCTTGCAGATGTTGTTTTAATGCACATTTGACAGATGCTTCTGTGCTTTAACATCATGATCGAGAAGCTGTTCACTTTGGATGTTTACGGCTGTTCTTGTGTTTAACAGCAGTGCTTCATTCAAACCTTTCTACAGTCTAGAATTCCTCCCTGAATTTATTGCAAGGAAATGTAGCCTTTAAAACAATTAGGATTCTTAGAGATGGGTTAGTGAATGGCATTATATAACACTGTGCTGGCACTAGAAACAGACTCTGTGACCCAGAAGATAGCTTCCAGTCCTGTGTTGCTTCTGCCTATGATACAATTACTTATTTTCAGTGCAACACCACTGAGCATTGCAAGTTCTCTTCTGACACGAAAATTCCCTGAATAGCGACAGGGCGAAGATCACTCTTTTGGCATTGCTATAATGTATTTATACTCAGATGCAACTCCAGTCCAGGATCAGTGTCCTGTTGTGACTTCTTCTCCAAGGACAGGCATAGAAAATGATCCTTGTCCTGAACTATCAGGACAATAGGGAATGTCAGCAGATGCCAACTGCCAATTTACATCTCTTGGTTGTCCTTCCAGCATAAAACTGAGGGTAGGTTTATCATGCCCTTCTGTTACTGCTCCACTCTAACTGGCATTTTACTTTTTAAATGTGACATAATGTGGATCTTGTTTCTATGTTGGAGTGCTTAGAGATTACAGCATGAAATTTGAATGTGTCTAAATAAAGGGAATGTTGGTGGCGATGGCTGGGAGGCAGGGATTATATGAAAGCTTTCAGGATGCTCCGAGCAGTGTGCTGCATTAGCCAAGGGATTTTTATGGGCACAGAGGCACAAAGTAACCCCTCTAATCCCTTTCTCCCTGGCTTACAGACTCTGAAGAAGCTTAATAATTACAGGGGAATGCAGTCAAAGTGTTTTTAAGGACATATGTGCAGAGGCTTATTTTAGTCATTTCCTAGCAGCAAATGCACTGGCGGATTCTCAAGGAGAAATCTGGGCACAATTTTCCCTTCTCCCACTTTGCCCCCTTCCCCCCCTCCCACCAACAAAAAGATGATGATTTACACTTATATCAAAAAGAGGCTTAGCCAGTATGGAGCTGAGGGAATATTTCCCAGGCTGTAGGATTATGATTTTTCTACAGCCACACTACTCACCCCTCTCTTTCTGTTGAAATACAAAGCCTATTCCTGTTCTGCTGAGCCTCCCAGATGGGGCTTTTTATTCAGTGAAAAGGCCAACAGAAAGCCTGCACATTCCCTTTAAAATATTAAATATTTCTGGAGAAGTATTTCACCTTCTCTGAATTCACTGGTTCAGCTGACAGTGACTCTGCTGCTTATGTATCTCATTTGTAAGTATGCCCTTAACTGGTTACTATATATATTCATGAGCAGGAGGTGTCCAGGAACTGTTTCTGTGCTGAGCTTTTAGTTTCACAGCTAAGTCATTTTTGAAGGAATCTGTGCCTAAAAGGAGAAAGGTCTGGTGTTACTCTCTCACCCCAGAGTGGGTTTTTTCCTCTGAGGATCTTTCCCAGTTCAAAATTTATAGCATGGATTTTCCCTCATTTTTCCTCAAATAAAATCTCCTAAGAAAAGAGGGCACAAAAAACCCTACAGCAACATGAAAAATTTTTCGAGTATTAATGGTAGAGGAAGATAGGAAATGCACACTTGTTTTATGGTACATGCTAACATGGTGCTTGGCATCCCACTGTTGCTTGGAATATAAGCTGCAATAGAAATGAAACAAGTTATATCTCATTACTGCATTGCTAACTGAAAATGGGTCAGTTTCTCATCTCTGTAGCAAAGATGAAAGCTTTGTCCCTATACTTGCCATTTCTGTAAGGCACTCCTAAGACCTGTAAATTCATATAAAAAAATATATGAGATAAGAACTAACCTCAGTTGTCTGCAATTCCTCTTGTAAAATTGCAGTATTTTACCTGCACCCCAACTAAAGTCTTGATCCTTTTCTAGGGAACAGATTGCTCATGTTAGGATTGCAAATTAACAGTAGTTTGAACCATTAGCATTTGAGATGAAACAGTATAAACTAACCCAGAATCTGCCTTTCCTGTTTGGATATTAAAAACCTGTAGCACTTTTTCAAGAGGTGTTTGCTGAAATGATATGAACCTGCTCTTTCTTTCCTGGGGCTCCAAACTTTTTTAGTTTTTTCTGGGGAAACTGACTCTCCTCTTACTTTATGCTTTCCCACCAAAGGGAAGACTGTCTGGTTCATGTGCTCTAAGCAGTTCAGATTTGAACTGATTAACCAAATCTCTGTTTTCATGGTTGAAATCTAGATACCATGATGAAGCAAGAGCACTTGGGTCCCAGCACATGCTCAGGCCCTGGCTGACACCTCATGAATGTGAGTGACTCATGTGGCACCCTACTGTGCTGTTTTCCCTTGCTTTGCACAAAAGATGCCAGAGACCCTGACAGCAATGGGAAAGAGAGACCTCTCACCCCACAAATGAGGAGGTCTCCTTTCCTGTGGGGTGGCTATACATCCATGCCTCAAAGAGAGCTTTAAAGCTGTCTCAGAGTCTTCAAACAGTCACAGCACCTTCAGTGATTTTTTGTGGATGACATACAGTAACTTTGCAGTATTTGAGATGGGCAGGTCTATGCCAGTCTAATGTCCAATTACTACATCCCAACTCATGATAATACAGCATGCTACAAATTCTTAGACTGGACCATCTAAAAACGACTCATACTGAATAATGTTTCTCTCACAACTAGTTCTTTAGACTTCTGTGGAATGACTTAGTGTGAGCACAAGGGGTATAATCCAGCCTTTTGCAATTATAATTGGAATTACCTGTTTAAAAAAAAATGAAAAGAAAAAAGTGTGGGATTTGGGTCTTAGATAGCATTACCCCAAGGTGCTGGCTGTAATCAGGTTTTATTCTCTTTGAATGTTTCCAGGAAAAGCTGCTTCCTGAGCAGAAGAAACATGAAAGACCAGGAAAGTGACTAACAGCATGGGAACCTTAATGACGCCTATCAAGTGCAATAACTGAGAACACCATAGAATGTGTCAGGGATAACAAAATGGGCTGTTTAGCACAGTGACTGCCAGCTATTGTTTTTCAGGCAAATGACTGAGACTTTGCTATGATTAGTCTATAACCACAAGAGAGGTAAAACACAAAACAAGATGAGAAAATGATTGTAAAATACAGGAAATAAACCCCACAAAGTTCCTATAGATGCAAATTTCACTCCAAAATCAGTCAAAGATCAAATTTGCTCCTCAGAGATGCCAATAAAGTCATTACATTTGTACTGGATTATATCATATATATATATATCTATAAATGAGCCTTATATAGAGATATACACACACATATATATATGTAAATGAGCTGGGTCACAAGTTAGCACTCTTTGGCAATTATCTTTAGCTGCTTGAATACCTTCAGCCCTACTTTAGACACCTTCATGCTGTCCCATTGGCTTTATTGGTAGAAGAAACTAGAGATGGTATTTTGTGATGAAAGAACCAAGCATTTACAGGAGAAAATCACCACTGATGACAACCCTTCATACTAAAACAAATGTCATCCATAAACACATCAATTTCTTTGGTGTTTGTCTGCTTTAGTAAGGACCTCATGTTACAGTGATAACACATATAAAAGGGAACATAGCACTAAAATACTGATGGAACTATGTTAGAAGGAAGGAAAATGCATATTTAATCAGTGCCCAGATGCCTTTCATGTACACATGTGACATCAGATCACTCAGGCGAATGTGAGATTGGGTCAGTCGTTGTAAGGGTAGGTTCCAGACAATACATGGGAATATCCTATTGTAACTGTCTTGAATGTGGTTTTGATGCCTTCATCAGAGGCAAGGAGCAGGGTAAGTCATGTCTTGAATTCAGGTTTCTGATGTGGTCACTATGCAGATACTTCCTCTCAGGTGGTGTTTCAAAAGACCCATTTCCTCCATGACTACCTCCTTTGTAAGGAAGCACAAGTTTTGAGATGTTGCTGTTGCAGCCTTCTGTGGGCTGATAGGAAGGCTGGATCCACTAAACTGAGGAAGTCCTTGTGTGCCCAAAGAAAGCATCTCAGGGCATAAGACAAAAAGCTCACTGTGTCTTGAACACCCTCTCATAGAGAAAGGTCAAGAACAACATAACCCAGCCTATTAATGGCAATGAGCTGTAAAAGCTTTGCCCTCTGTGACGTGAAACTGCACCAGTGACTACTATGCACATTATAACCTGCATTTCCACTTTGGGCTGTGCGGGATGTCCACATGAGGGACAGCAAAATTGCATGTAAATGGGTGTGCACACTACCTATGCTCCAGCTTCTCAAAGGTGTAAACTGCCAGCAGCTGTTAGGTTTTACAGACATGGCACACAGCTTTCAAATACCTGCTTGCAGATGGAAAAAGTTCAACCTTGGAATTGCAAAATTGCCCTTTGTGTTAAAATATGTAAGTTGCCCCTTGTGTGCCCATGTATATGTGTGTGTGTGTATGTGTTTAGGTGCTTACTTCTTTATTTATTTTTTAACACTTACTAACAGTACCCTGTATGTTTTTGTTTTTACCAGCTCTTCTTTAACTCTCATACCCCATACTTTTGGTATGAGTAATAAAACTTACTTGACTGCAACAATGAAGGAAATTTTCTATGCTTGAACTTTGATATTCAAGGAATCTTTTCCATTATGTAGCTCTATACTTTTAAAGATAAACAAAAAAGTAATGGCTAAATAGAAAAATACTTGGAAACAGTGGTAAACCTTGTTATGAATGTCATCTATTGCTGACTAGTGTGAGTTGTAGATTGGTTTTTAGTCCTTATAACAGCATGGTGGTTTTCCATTGATGAACGTATGTTTCCTTCTAATCAGTTAGATAGTGGTGAGAAAAAAATCTCTGGTAATGAGAAAAAAATTGCATCAGTTAAAGGAAAAGAGTATTTTCTGAGAACCTGCGCAAAGCCAAAGAACACTATGCACTTATTTGTGGTCTATTACATTCCAGGCAAAGCATACTTGCAAAGCACTAATAGTTCCATGCACTGAACCAGAATGGTGGCTTCATTGTAAATATACTCCCTGCTCTGGCACATTGTTGTGCCACAAGTCTCTGAGGATCATTATGTTATAACAGAGTTCCCTTGAGATGTATTCAGTGATAATGTTGGTTATAAAGAACTTTAAAAAAGATGAAAATATCACAAGGCAACTTTTATGTATATTGTCAATTTACCATTTTAAGACTCATTATACTCAGGCTTGATTCCTTACACAGCTGTTTGTTTATAAAATATTAATTGGAGCAGTAGAATTGATTTGTCATAGAAATGCTGGGAAATAACATGAAATAAAGAAAAATGGAATCTAAATCTGAAGACTGGGAAACTTCTTTAGCTCCACCTTTTACGAGGATATTCATCAAGAACTGAAAAAAAATCTGTTAGAAATAAGTGAAAGTGCAGGACTCTTGAGGGATGAAGTTACTCAAGCCATTAATGCCTAGTTTAGAACCTTTTCAGAACTGAAGACAGCATTTTGTGGTGATATTTAGGATGTGTATGGAAAAAGACAGACAGATATTAAAAAGAGTCCCACAGCAGCATCTCTGCTATCTATTTGGCATATTGAGATGCACAGAAGTAGCAGAGCAGCCTATACGAAGCACTTCCAAATGAGCTGGAACAGTAAACATATATACAGTTGGGAGTACTCAGTGCTAGATACACACTGAAGGTGGAAGAACTATAGAGCAACTACACATGAAAATGCCCACTTGGATGTCTTTCTATTGAGTAAACATCTGCAATGGAAAAAAACGCATCTGCATTCCTCTCTTGGACTTTTCCTGTTTTATTTCCTGGATCAGGCTGCCTCCAGTGGAAGGAACAAAGGTGACAAAGTCTATGGAGTAGGCCAGATGATTCCACTGGAGAACCCTTGGCAAGTCAAAATCAAAAGGGTGAAGGTGTACCTTCATATTCTTTCTTCCCTCTTCTTCTCTAATATTATCCCAAAGATCTCATGCTTCACAAGGTCATAGGGGCATGAGGAATCTCGGGCAGGATGGAGGACCTGGCCTGTATGCAGAAGTTCCTCTCTATGTGTTGATCATAAGGATGACTGTCTCAAGTCAGGGCTGAGCTGGCTGCATCCAGGCAAAGTGTTGCATGCATTAATCTTCCTGAACTGAAAGTATTGGACAATATTTTACTCACTGCAGCTCCAGAGCAGAATAATTAGTGAATTAAAATGGATTATCCATAGTGCAATATGTTGCTGAGGTTGGTTTTAGAAGGTTTTTCCTCCTTCTTAATAAAAACAACAACAACAAAATAGAAAAATCCAAGACAGCTGTCTTGTGAGTGATCTGTATTCAACATTAGAAAGCTACACAGCTGTGGAGTCTGGATGCTATCATAAAAATTGGATTGCAGAGATATGGCATTGCTGGAATACAACCCACTTCATAAGTGTTCTGGGTGCTTGGAATGTGCATATCACACAATAAAAGTGCTGTTCTTGTCTGTGTTCAAAGCAAAAGCACCAATAGGCCTGTGGAGCTGATGTAATGAAATTCAGGCTGCTCTCAACAGCTGAAATATTCAGTTCAGCAAATGGATGTTTCAAATGTAAATATTTATAGGGGCCAAGGGCTCTTTGTTTCTTGGTATTTTGACATTTTCAAATCCCTCAGCTTTACTTTTGTTACAAAGATGGACTATTTGCTGATGAGAAGAGCAAAGGTCAGTGGCTAGTTATGCAGAAATGTTGTTATTATCACAGCAAATTACCACCTCTCCCAACCCACAAAGCTGTGATTCCATATGCTCCAACATGATAACCTACATATTGATGGAAACAATGCATCACCCTTGTTCATATGAGAAGAAATGCAATAATAAAAAGAAAGAAACAACTAATTTAAGGTCCAGATTGGATAGTATTAATGGTTTATCAGGAAGGAACATCAACTGTCTTTAACTTTCGCTTCAGAAACATTCCCCAACTGCTTTTAATAACCGCTTGCTGCATTTTGCCAGACTGGTATTCACCTTCAGTGCCACTGCTGTTGAAATTTTTCATTAAATTAACAATGTGCTCAGCTTTTGGTTTTCACTCAATTTAGAAATTTTGGAAAGTTATGTTTTAGTTAAAATTACTACTATTTTCCAATCTCTGAAGCTTTAAAATCAATACCATATTCTTAAGGTTACCTATATGAGCGATTCCCTTCCTTTCTGTAAACAGGTGTGATTGTCACTGCTTTTTTCCCTTTTGTTTCCTCACACCTTCCTTACTCTTTCCCCTTGCTATACTTTCTGCTTTTCTCTTGTTTACCTTCCAGTTTTTGGATAACCTGCTGCCCCCAAGCCACATACCTCTGGCTCCTTGCCACATTTTACTCTCCTTTGCCATTCTCCTGTGTTGCCAGCTCTTTCTGAACCTGAATCTACTAAATCAGCTCTGCAAGTAAAGTTTCTTAGTCTGGCCTTCTTTCCACTCAGTGCTAAGTCTGTTTATTCTCATTGACATTTTATTGCAACAGTGGGAACTGTTGCATTATATATAACAGTTTCTTGGAAACTTGAAACAAAGATTGAATGTTTACCAAACCACTCGCTGGCAGACACCCAGATTTGAATTCATATTGTTGGAACACATCCATAAATTGTTTTCTTTAAAAATAGAATACCAATAGGTTTCCTGAGGAATATATACATCTGGAGAATAAATTCTTCCAAGATGACCAAAGAAAATATGGCCTTGCTGCTATCTACCCAGATGAGGTAGGTCAAGTTCTGAGGATATTTACTTTGACCCACTTAAATGTTTAGGTCTTCAGCATTGTTGGCTACTTAGTTCTGCTTTTGATGAAGGATGTGTTAAGGCAACACATTTTGTATTTGTTTGCATTCACTACCCAATTCAGAAATCAAGAGTTAAACTTTCAGCAGGAGTTTAATTATGATTCAGCTCTGGAACTGTATTTGACTTGCAAACCAAAGTGGGGTGAAACTGTTCACTCCAGGATTTCTTTCTCCAGCCTCCAGTATCCTGTGTGCACAGATCTCATTTCCTTCACTCATCACCAAATTCCTATTCATGGCAAATAATTTAGATTCTCCAGGCTTTATTATTTTTTTAAAACATTGAAACATTGTTTTTCAAAGCAATAACTGAGCTACATTAATTGCCAGGGAAAGGAAGTTTCAAAGACATAGATGTAAAAAGTACATGTAAGGTCAGGAGCACATAGATGTCCCAAGAAAAAAGTGAAATTTTGGGACTGTGAATACATGTGTCATAGGGTAATGAATGTGATACAGAACTCCAGTGTAATTATAGAACTCCAGCTGCCTCTTAAAAGAGGAAGTTAGAGGTAAATGGCCTCAATTCTCCTCTAGTCTCTCCAGTTTTGCTCAGACAGCTTGTTATGGTTCCATCCTTGTGGGTCTTCAAGGCCTCACTGTACACAGACCTGAGCAACCTATTGTAGTTGACCTTGTTTTGAGCAGAAGCCTAAGCTGATGATCCCCAGATGCCCCTGTCAGCCTCAACTATTTTGTAGTTCTGAAATTCTCCCTCCTACTCCTATAAGGTCCTAACTTTTGTTTTTCTCATTTTGCATGCCTGCACAGTCTGCTGTTTCATTAAATGCTGCTGTGATTTGTTTTACACAGGTCAAATCTTGAGAACAGTTTGCAGCATCTTTTCCTTCCTTCTTTCCTTCCTCCCTTCCTTATCACCTTTCATGTGCTTATGCTCTTAAATAAATGTTAAATTCTATTTGATAAAGCTTTCTGGTGGTTTTTTTCTGAACTGAATATAACTCATTATTCTAGAACTATTTGCTCAGTGCTGTTTTCTGACTTGCATCTGAATGACATTTCTTTTTGCTTGTATGTTTTACCAGGCTAGGTATTATGGTATGCAGTGCCTGGAAATTTGCATACATATAGATATCAAAGCTTTACTCTGTCTCAGGTCCTGCAGTCCCACAGAAGTTACCAAAAAACCTCTTCACAGAGTACTTTCTGTGCATTCAGATAGGAGAAAATAGCCTTGTATTGTCATTGCTACCTGAATGAACCACACCCCTGTGTCTGTACTAACATTCATTCTCTATGAGGAAGCCAGAGATTTATCTCACTCTGCCTCAGTTTATCTCAGAAATTTCATTCTCCTGTCACCAACCTCTATCTTTCAATATTGGCAGTGTCCTTAAAACACTTGAGAGTAGTCAATGCTATTGATTACTGATGAAGTAAGTTCCACAATGCAGTCCTTCAGAAATGAGATTGAGAACTAGGCTTGCATCATTCTTTCAAAAACATGTTCCATGAAGATGATCAGTATAAAAATACTTCATCTTCTGATCCTTGTCTTTACACCCCTGGTTTTTACTTAGAGATGGTAGGGAAGGGGATGTGTATGTAGAACAGGTCTTTTTTGTGCTACAAACACCTCTGAAAATGCAGGGATTTTTAATTTTCTTCCTGAATGTAAGTTGACATCTGAACAAAATGAAGAGGGGAATGGAGCTCTTCTGAGCTACGGCAGCTGATAATTACCTTGCTGCGCACAGGGCTCTCTGTAACCCCAGTGTTGTGAGAAGTGTGCTTGATTACAGCATGTAAGCCCAGCTCGGTGTGAGAGTTCTGATTCATTAGTAAAATAGAGCTGCAGTGCTTTTTCTGATCTTATTTCTATCTCCATTTTTGCCCTTTCATGTAGAGTTAAACTACCTTCATGCTCAAGTACCTGCCAATATTTTGTCCTTGGAGAGCCCTAGAGGTAAATGTATGGAGCCAAACAATTGGTAAAATACTCGTAAAAGAGGATAGGGTGAGGAGAGGATAACCTGGAGAGCCATTAGGTGCTCTCCAGAAAAGAAAGAATAGTATTGTGATAGGATTTCTCTGGGCAAATAATAGTGCTTACCATTTGAGTGGGCTGGTTTGTTCCATGCCTGGAGGAAAGGAAAAAAAAAAAGAAAACCAATATCTATCCCACAGGGAAAGAGGAGTGATCTGCTTGTGGAGTAGACAAGGGAATAAATACAAGGATGATAACTAGGGACATTTTAATTTAGAAAAATGGTTACATTGAACATTATGGCTCAGCAGTCTAGCTTAAGCTGGGTGCCAGGAGAGACACAGCACTCCAAAACACTCCATTAAAGTAAGTAGGGACTCAGGAGATTTAGCTGAAGGGGTTGTTTTCATAATAAACTGATGTTTGCCAGGATGCATGTTTTCTTCTGTCAGTAACTAAATATTTAAATTATAATTGTGCTGATTTCTGATTTGTCAGCATTTCAGGACACATATAATGATATTTGAAAGATATGTCCTCTCAGTCCTGGCATTGTTCTTCAGCACTCAACAGAGAGTATGCAACCTGAGAGCAAGGCAGAGAATTCATCTTGGACAGGAAAATTATTCACTCAACTTCAGACTTAACTGTATGTTTGGAATTATTTATTCTTTCTTGGGCTCAGTGACTGACCCTTAATGAGTGTGTGAGTGTTGCTCCATTGGCATTAAAGGGATGTTGCAAGTTACGGGATAGTTAGGGTGTATGTACACCTTGTGATGGAGCAAGGACACCCCTGAGCTAGGGTAGACTGGTCCTATGAACATTTAGTATGACACAGTCAGCAGCAGCTAGATTTGGGTGGAAGGCAGATAATCTCCTGAGTTCCTCTCACTTCTAGCTAATTCAAGCACAGATGGCAAGTGAGGGTGGAAAGTAGGAGGAGTGAGTATCTCCCTTCAGGTAATATTGCTCTCACGCTCAGTTATAAGACAAGATGCCATTTTTTGGTGGCTGTGGAGTCCCCATGGGGTCAGGACTGGGTACCACCATGCCTGTTGCAGATCTGTCTTGGTTGGCACTCTACTTCTGGTGTAGGCATTCCATTAACTTTTCAGATCTCATGCCTATGTAACATAGACTATGAAGCAAACTAGTTGTTCCAGTTTCTTCAGTCATGTGTGTCTTCAGATGATATTCTAAATGTTGCAGTTCATTTCACAGTGTTTTTCGGGATGATTTTAAAATCTGTAGCTATGAAAAGCTGGGGTTTTTTGAGCCTTATTTTTTCCTCATTTACATCATTAACTTTAAAAGAGCTCCTCACAGCTATCTGTACAGAAGGAAAAAATCCTGATCTGACTGTCAGAAAATATGGACCTCAGCTCTCATTTATACAATTGTTTATTCCACTCCCAAGACTCCTATATAGTGATGGGCCTGGTGTGAATTTGGTTAGTGCTGTGCTGCAACATATTAGGCATGTTAGAAGCAATTAAATGGGGCTGCCAGCCATCCATGTTCCTTCTGGTTACCTGCACCTTTATGGAACAATGTTGGTCCTCTGAAGTCTGCTGTAATTCCCATGCCTGTATACTCAGTAGTTTCCTCTTCTTTAACGTATGGAAGAAGAAAATTCACCACATGAAACCTATTCATAAAGCTACTCTGAATAATGCTGCTTAAATGAAGTCACCACAGAGGGAAAGAATTGTCTGTGCTATTACAACACTGGCAATCAGGTAAAACAAACAAAAAGCTTTCATTGCAAACAAACCTCTAACCTACTTTTTAACATTGCTCCAAAGAAGAATGAGTTTTATTTCCACTGACAGCTGAGGTTTAAAATAAGATCTTTCCTATTATGCTGCTCATGACCTCCTTAGATCTTGTCTCAGTCATAGTGCATGCAACGGAGTATTACAGTGTTGGTTCCCAGGGGATGCTTGAGTCTTAGTTACCTTTTGAATTAACTAAACCTTTTGGAAAGATTAAACCATTCCCATGCTATTGTGTTTCATCTGGTCATTTTATTGTTTTAGTTAGCATTTTATGTTTTACTAACTTTGGTCACCATTGTTCCTAGATCAGAACAAGTGTGAAGACAGTTCAGCTCAACAAATTCTTCTTGCCTTTCTCACCTTAGTACAGTTGTTGGCCTTGTTGTGTGCAGAACACATGCAGCTCCCAATGTAGTGTCTTCTGCTTTATTGTCAAATGTGCTGTTTTCCTAGTTCTGAAGGTATTTATAAGGGCTGCTAGAGCTATCTCAAACCAATCCTTGTAATATTTTAATCTCTTTCTATAGGGTAAATGTGGCGGAGCCCTTGACTGTATAATATATTTTATTGGCCCCATGTTCTGCTTCTCAGGCAAGATTCTCTGCTTTGAATCGAGAACAGTCAGGGAAGATGTGTAGGCTCACCTGCATTTGCAACACCATTTTGAGGCATTTTTGAAGCCATGTCAAAGCCTGCCTGCCTCATTTATACCGATAGCATTCTGAGCTTTATTGTGCTGGAGCAGAGTCTCCTTTCACTGTGCCCTTCAAACCTGTCATACTATGATTTGATCACATCTGAGAATCAGTGTGTCACCAGCAGAGCAGACTCTTGCTCCTTGCCTACATTGTTTTTCCTTTGGACTCGCAATCCTCTACACAGTGGGCTAAATTTATCCAAGACTGTTGTGTAGAATCTGGGATGGCTGAAACTGCTTTCATAGAAATCAGATATTCCCTTTTTTTGCTTTCTTAAAAGGCCATTTTTGAATCCACTGTTCAACAGTACAACACTTGTCTGACTGCAAATCAGCTTCAGAACTTGCTTTACTGTAGCCCCTTGGGATGACAGTGCCTTGTGGAAGGAATTCTCAAACTCTGAGTGAAAACTTTCTAAGAGGATTGTAAATGTTGCTCTGCTTCCAACTAATGATATTAGGGTGTACTAAACTTGGGACCTTAATGCTATTTTCCCAGCGTAGTAACAAGTTAAAATCTGGTGTGCAATTAAATCATCTGATCATTCAGCAATTACCTTCATTTTATAGGTAAAGCATTAACAGTGTTTAGGTAAGTAGTTGTGTGAGACTCATGGCAACTGGATAGTACATATAACAGGGAACGTGCACCTCATGTCTTCATTGGAAGCTACAGAGATCCAAGATATCTGAAACTCAGCTAATTTTATTATGGGAAATGGTCTGGTTGTGGTTAGAGAGAATAATTTAGCCTGCCAAGAAACAGGAAAAGAATAACAATAAGGTTTAGGAGTGAAGGCTTGTGCTATGCAGGTGAAAACCAATGGTATCTCAGTCACGTACAAATGAAATGAGGGAGTGTTGAATCAGACTGTTTTATTTTTAACCATGAAACGTGTATGTAGCAGAACGTGCTATACCCCAGGAATCTGCAGAAAACCTGCTTTCACATTTTGGATAGACTGTTAAGGTAGGAGAATTAATAGAATTAGCAGCCTCTGACGAGACACACAGTTTTAAGATTTCCTAAGTGGGTGGGTGTTAGAGTAAGGTGGATGATAGCAGAATGATTTTGAGCTTTAAAGAGCTCCAGCCAACAGCTTTAACAGCTCAAAGAGCTCACTAACAAGATGAACAGCAGTGTTAAGGCTGGGGAGGAGGAATGGGGAAGGGAAGGGAAGGGAGAGAGAGAGATAGAAGAAATATTCTGAAGATTACCATCAGTCGCTGTCTGAGATTATGGAAGTACAAAAGGATGACTCCGTTGATTCAACTTCACTTGCTGTTGAGAACTTTCTCCCCTGCCCTCCCTTACATCTGATCTCAGCTCTACATTTGAGAGCATGTGTCAAGCACAAGGAAGAAAAGCTGCTGAATATTTTTGTCACAGTCTGTTTCTTTGTGAAAAGTACAAGATATTTTGAAACTGAAGCATGTCTCCTGGAAACGCCTTTTCCCTTCCCTTTCCAAACCACATTTACTTTTTTTCTCACATTTATAATCTGAACTCAGATCAATTTAATTTTTACCATAAAACTTACCCTACTCTTCTTTCTTGGCTGTTGTTTGGTAAACTCCTTCCTTCACAAACACAATCCACAATCCTGCAGCAGTTATAGTCTTTTCATCCTCAGCATCAAAACTCCATAGTCAAATATCCTTTTTTTAAAAGTTGCCACGTAGTATGATATTGTGAACAACAAGAGTATGTCATATTTAGTTACAGTTCTCCCTCTCCAAAAACATCAGATGTGGGTGTGTAAGCATTTAAGGTATCAGAGTAAAGAAAACAGTTTCCCTGCTGAAAGAGAGTCCTGACTACCCAAGTATCTCAGCCTGTACTCCTGAGTGGCCTAGGGCACTGCTGCTGGTTACATCCCCCTGTCTCTCCTGCTGAGAGTAGGCTGAGGAAGGGACACTTGGTAAATGCAAACAGAATTGATTTGGGATACCTTTAATTATTTTTTTTTTATTTTTTTATTTTTTAGCCTGGCAACAGCATGCATGATGAGTCTGTGCTGGCACATGTTCCTCTTGCTGCCACCCCCTCTTTGTCTGTTCAATGTCCTTGTCGATTCCTGCCTTAAATTTGGCTGTAGCATCAGCCACTTTCTTCCTCAGTTTTTGTGTGTCTGAAGTCACCAGGATGATGGAACTTTATTGCTCGATAGGGCTGGTTTCAGCATTACTGTAAAAGCAGTCTTCTGACTCCTTCAGATCTGGATGTTTGTCAGGCGCTTTCCACAGTTACAGCATGAAAGTAGGGAAGTGCCCTTTTTTCATTTGATCTTTCTGGATTGTATTAGCTCATCTATATTTTAGTCCCTGTTAAAATGGCTTTTTACTTCTATGAAGCTTCTTTGGAAGCCTGTGGTGTCTGAGGCCTCCAGACATGCTGGACAGGAATGTGATTATGCCATGCGGCTTCATCCTTTCTGCTACTTGGAGCCTGGTGGGAACAAGCTGCTGGAGAGACTCTACAGATACTTGAGTCAAATGTGAAATCTCAGGGGCTGCAGGCATTACATATAGACCAGGTCTCAGTTCATCAGGAAGCTGAGTTTTGGACAAGAGGCTTGTGTTGAGTGGTGTTCCTCACCCTTTTTTCTGTCAAAACCAGCAGAAGACTAGGAGATGGTGGGTACATTACCATGGGCCTGAAGCAGGATAAAAAAAGTCCTGTGCCTGGTGCCAGGTGAGCTCCCTGCAGTGTCAGGGATCACCAGGCACCCTGAAGGGGCAACATGGCATGGGGAGCATCCAGGATTGTGTTGCAGCAGGATGAGTGGTAGCACCATGCTACTGGGAAGGTTGCTTCATGTCACTGTGCTGTTCACCCCATAATAGGCAGGAGAGTCTCCCCTTGTCATGCCCTGAGGTGTTTGCAGACTTCTCTGCCTCTCTCATGCCACTCACTGCCCAGGGAAGGTTGTGCAGAGACTTCCTCTCCTGAGCTGTGTGGGGTATAAATAGCTCTTGCCAAAGGGAGCGGAAAGGGCTGCTGCCTTGCCAAGAGGCCAGAGCCGGTGGCACGGACAGGACTGGCGGGGGTGGCAGCAGCAGGCTCCCCTCTGGGCTGTGCCTGTCAAAGCCTCCTCTGTCTGAGCTGGCTCCCTTTGAGCAGTTGCTAGGTAAAGGCAGGTGTGTCAGCTGAAGTAGTGGAAATTTCTATTCATCTTATAAATAGTTGAATAGCCCGACTCGGTGAAATGTGAAACGAGCAAACATCCCATCTTATCCTTGGAGGGCAGATCGGGATTCAGTCTATAGTGCTGTCATGTCAACTGTGTCAGTGCTGCTGTTCATGATGCCAAGGCCCTATAACTTATTAATGTTAACACAGCAAACAAAGGTTTAGCTTAACTGAAGGATGAACATTCCTCCACCTCTAGCTTTCTCCACAGCAAGATGCAAAAAGTGCAGAGGTCACTTAAACTGTGACAGAAATAGACTGCACCATCTTTAGGGTCAGGATGCTTTGCAAGTATAGTAATATGACTGCAGGAAGGCCTGAGGGCTTCTGGCACAACGTCCTTGGTAGTAGGAGAAAATGTCATTAAAATCCTCATGCAGATTAGCTGGCTTGCTTGAAATTTGTTGAGCAAAATTATAATTTTCCCTTCTAATAGTGTTTATACTCTAGGCTATTAGAAGGATTTTTCCTGCTGCTAAGCCCTCACGCTTCTAGTCAAACTACACTGATCCCTGTTCTCTGACGTATTACGACAGATACTCAGCAGTGGTTAATACTCCCCATGAGACTGCAGGAGCTTTTCAGGTCTTTCTCAGTGACTGAAGGGTTTCTGCTCTTCAAAAAGATGAGTCTTCACAGACTGAATTTGAAGCTATGCATCAGCTTGATAATACATTAAATGGAGTTTATTGTAGGATTTCAACTGCAGTCTATTTTAAATAAAGGAGATATCTCTGTGATATTACCTGGAAACAGGTGTGTCTGAGCAAACTTTCATATAAAGTATCTAGTCCTCAGCATCATCTAATGGTCAAAGCAGAGGTCTGGGAGTACAGGTAATGTAGATTCCAGTTCTGCCACAAACTCTTTAGCTGGACTGACTGAACCAATTCCTCCTGCATCTTAGATGATCAAATTGCCTTGGGAACACTAAGAATAACATGCACAGAACAGCACAGTGTGCTCATTAGATGAAAAGGAGTCTGCAAGTACAAGTTTGTGCATTCTTTTCTTCTCATTTATTCTCGTTAACCAGATGATAGGCTTGTGCTGATCCCTAGCTGGTCTGGGCTCCCACCTTCACATGGAGGTGAAAACACTGCAGTGGCCCTGGGCAGAAGTTACTTCCAGTTACTGAAGTGACAGTGACTGAACAATATTCTCTGAATCTGGTCCAGCACCACATTTCTGTGTAAAACCAAATTCCTCCTTTCAGGTGACTGACTTACTGGTGAATTATAATGTGCTGCCCTCATTTGTCCTTATTCTGCGTGGCTGCTTCTGGAAAGAGGTGTCTTGTGGCAAGCCAAAGGAGGGTACTGTGATAAGAAGCCAAAGGGAGTATGTGAATGAAGCTCAATCTATTTAATACCATCTTATATTTCCCCTACATTCTCTATTTTGTTGAACTCACATTCACAGAGAAAGCAAATGTTAGCTTTGTCAGGTTAGCTATTGCTCTTAAATCCATGTTTGCCTGTAATTCAGGTAAAACGAAATCAATCAAAATTAAGAGCGATGACAATGTTCAGCACAAACCTTGTGCTTTACCCCTTAACATGTGATGTAAGCTGTAAGTGAGCCTTGCTACCTTCCTGGGAGATTGGTAAGTAAGCGGAGCAGTCATATTTAGCAGATGTAGGAACATGAAAGGCTATAGCTACAGCACGAAGGGGGAGGATAAACAATTTATAAGTACTTGTAAGTGATGATGGCACAGTGCTGCATTGCTGTTCTAATTTACTGCTCTGTGCTTGTCTCCCCTGCAAGCTTCAGCCAGCAGATTGCAGGGCCATTGCATTTTGAGCTCTGTCAGTCTCAGACACATACTGAAGGCTATACTGTGTGAACCTGCATTTTTGAGAGCATACACAAATAGCCTCACAAAACTCCGTGAGATCCTTTGCATAAATGCTCACTCTGTGTATGGCTTAAATAGCATAGTGCTTACTAAGTGAGCCACTTCACCATAAAACTTATCAAAGATGTAAAAATACAACCACTTTTTATACAGAGGTACTATAGCCTGTTGGCCTCAAAAGTCCTTGTTTTTAACATGATAAATAGCTGACTCCCAAGAGTTGTAACTACTGTCATGGAGTGTATTCTGATACAGAATGGCAAGCAAGAGTTTATTTGATGGACAGTACTGTAAATGAGTTCATGATTTTAAAACAGTCTTTTCTGCTGGTCTAACCAAGCACAGTGTTCTACATTGTGCAAGTAGAACATACTGATGTTGACAGTTCATATCTATGTTAATAAGGTACTGCCTGAAAGTGCTACATGGTCTCATTTACTTAGATACGGGAAGACATTTTTGGTGGGATTCCTCATCACTTAAACGGAAGGATAAAGATTTTTTGAGGAACTGTGTGCAGATCAAAGACCCTCTTTGGACTGCTCCTAAGTGTTGGTTAGGCCTGGGAAATGAATTGTTATGGGAGATTATTTAACTGTGAGTGAATATATATATATATATCTTAGAGCAGGGGAAAGGAAATTGTAGTTTCCTTCGAACTTCAAAGGAAGGAAACTTCGTAATGAAAAGCTAGTACACATCTTCACATAACAGTTCAGATTTTGTGTCTCCTGCCATTGTGTAACCTTGAATCAAAGGATACCTAGGTTAGTACTCGAGGGAAGCCATAAGCAAGGAGAGTAGAGTAAGCCATAGAGGGAATGAGAAACAGAGAGTTATCAAAAGGATTTGGGACTGATGAACAAAGGATTGAATAAATTATGTTTTCCCATTTTAAACTTTTATCGATGAAGAACAGCTTTAAGAGTTGTTTAAACATATTGTGTGACATAGTTACTCTAAAAAAAGTCCATAAATATTCATATATTATTAAAGTGATAGTTTCCACTGTTTTATTGTGGTTGCACGTTGTGTGGAATTTGCTTCCCATCAGTGTTCATGAAACTTCTCAGACTCAGATGCTTTCACGCAAAATTTGATAGACTCTTTTGATCATCAAATTTTAAATTAAAAAGATTTTCAGTCTAGTAAATTTCTAAAAATTCTAAAACTCTCTAGAGAATTACATATATGCACTCAGCAGGTACTCAGCAGGTAATGAGATCATTCTCAAGGGAAAAGAATGAGGTATCTAAGGATGTGTATCATCTGTATAATAAAACTACAAGTACAGTTTAAGTTTTGAGTATTCAATATCCAGAATAAACTACTTAATGCCACAGATTATTCAAAAACAAGAATAAAAATAATTTTGAATAGCAACTTAAGATATATATCACTTGGCTGGTAAAATTACTAAAATGGTTTTAGGATTGCTTGAAGTTTTTTCATGAGAGTCAAAGTCAAGCTGAAGTTACCTAACACAGCAGAATTTTTATTCTGCTCTTCAGTTACTTCAAAGAAACACAGAAAACTTATGCAGAGGTATGCAAGACCTTCCTACAAATACTATTTTGTACAGAAAAACAGAGGTTTTTCTTATACCTCTGAGGTCAAGTTAGTAAGTAGCAGTAGACTCAAACCTGTTTTCCTATGAATTTGTGTGTTAAATTTGAATGATAAATGATATATGAATAACAAATGACATATGAACTATCATTTTAACCTTTTCCTCAGTGAGGTCATCAATGAGCTTTTCAGCCTGAGAATTTGAGACATTTGGAATATTTTGCCATCCACCAAAGATGGCAGAAAATTAGCAGTGGATTCAGAAGTTGGTAAAGGAACAAATAGGTAAACATTGGCACCATATAATCCTTATTTCTTATAGCAACCAGACAACAACAGAGAACGAGCAAAATATACTTTGGAAGTATTCCCCTCCTTGGTTTCTTCTTGGTGTCTGTAAAAATTTCATACCACCTAAAACTTCATAAAGCCCTTGTTAAAACTGACTAAGCAATTCTTACGTGTGCTTAGCAAAAATGTTAAAAGTATTGACATGCAAATATTGCTTTAAAGAAAGTTCAAAATATGCTTGGTGCTTTTTACTGGAGAATGTAGAAGGTAGCCAGACGAGCCCACCAAAGAAGGGTGCTAGGCTGAAGATACAGACAGTATGATTGTTAAGCTCTAATTTACTAGTAGTGTACTGCTTGTCTGTTATGCTATATCTTCTGCATATTCCCTTACCAGCAGTAAATGGGACATTTTTTACTTACAGAGACTAAAGTTAACACTGTTCTCATGTTACTAGACAAGAGAGAAAGGTACACACTTGTTATTATCAGTAGGTCATCATTCACCATTGGGAACATGATGGAAAAAAACATAGGTACCCATTAAGCCCTTGGGGAGTGCAGGGAATGTTTTGCCACCACACATGTTGATCAGGTTCCTTAGTTCCTAAGTTCCAAGAACTTAGAATTCTAACAGATGGGATGGAATCCTGAAAATGTGTATATGCCATTCAGCTATTTGACTGTAAAGAAAACTTAGCAGCTCATGAGAGAAGATTTTGCTATCCAAAGCCTTTTTTCCTCTCCCTTTCTCTATCCATAGTGTTACACAATAAGTCAATATGGCCTGAGGTCACAGAACAGGAGAAGAAAGGGGGCTCCATCTGCAGTATGCAGCAAACTGTGTCTCTGTGACAAGTGAGAGTTATCACAGCCTAGCAGGCACTCAGTCATGTGTAGTTAGCTCCCTACCTGCAAATCTCTGGTTTAAAATGTCCTAACTGTAACACTACAACTTTAGAGCAAGTTGCTTTGACTCTGCCTGTTTAGCATCTGTTTAGTATACTGCTCTCAATGACTTTATTTTTTTGTGTATAAAACCCCACCTGCTCACAGAAGAGGCGATGATGTTTCCTCAGCAGCATATTGTGTTTCTTCTCCCTAGTCTGTAAGAAATTCCTCTACTGAGGATCTCAGCTGAGTCAGAGCTCCATTGAGGTTTATGGCTTAGCATGGACACAGAAAGGATGACAGAGAAAAGGGATATTGTGCCCTGCTGTACTGCTGCTTTCAGACTAGCCAGATCATTTCTGGAAACTGGGACAAGTCAGGCCAGGCATTAATAAAGCTCAGAGCTGTATCACATCCTTATGGAGCTCCTAGATCTGCTGCTGAGCAGCTGCAAGGGGAACCAGATCAAAGGCAATGAACATTTGTGTGCCACAAGGAGGATGGGAAGCCACACTCCACTGAGACACAGCTGCCCATGCTAAAGAGGATTCCACTTATGAAAAAGCTATTTCCTTTGAATTGCTTAGGTCCTGACATTACTGTTCCAAAGGTTTAGAGAATGCCTTGGATGGCTTTAAATATGAGAGCCCTGCTCTGTGGTGTTCTGAAGGAGAAGGATCACTCACATCTTTTGACCAAGTAATTTTTCAGTGCTCACTGACGATTGCAAAGGGTCAGAGAAAGACTCTGGCATCAAACAGGAATGCTAGTGATGTAAAGAGAACAGGGCTTTCTCCAAATTTTGTTTTTCCCTGATTGCATGAAAATTATATGGCTGAAGGCTATATGCTAAAAGGCATTTAATGTACTTTAAAACACATACAGGCCTACAGGAGCTATGTTTGAAGAAAGATATAACTCAATATGAGTCCTACCAAAGGATGGCCAAAGATATCACTAGGTGAACTGACTATGTTGCCTTTGGCAAGTATATGTCCAAGTCAGGTAGTCATAGATGTCAATCTGGTTCTCAAGATGTTTTTAGGTATGGCTGAGATACACCATAAATTGTATTCTTATTGGTGGTCAAATCTGAGGTGAAAATCTGGATATTCAATATTCAGAATAGCAGCCCTTCTCTTACCATCATGAGTCTTACAACACGGTGCTGGGTCAGATGATTGTCCAGGCAATGTAAAGACAGCAGTTTTGGAATAACATTGAGTATTTTATATACAGAATTCTTGCATTCCATGCAAACAGAATTATTCCTGTTAGTTTTATCTCATCTTCTATACAGAGTCATAAATAATGAAAAAAATAGTGTCATAATGTCAGTTCCTGCTGCAAGTATTTAAAAGTATATAATTTCAGGAGTTATGTTTTTTTCCATTGTATCAGACCTTGTTTTTGAGCAGTTGCACCCTGAATACTCTGATGCCTGGTGAACTGTGTGCCTGGGCTATCTTTCCTCTGGCAAACATTCAAACCATAAGAAATTATCTGTGCTTCTGGTAGGCTAATGAAATTAATGCCGATCCTTGACATCTTTATTGGTTTAGACTTACCACTTCAAAAATCATTTTATGGAAGAGTGCAAACAATGAGAAATAGTACATACATTTGCTAAAATATCCTTCTATATACAGTAGATATGGAATGTTACAAGAAAAAAAAATAAGCTAAGCTGGGATTGTATGTCCACCCAATGTTTTTAAGGATAGAGAAAAACTCGAGAGCAAACTGACAAGTAGAGGCCTCTCAATCACATGGTGAAACTGGCTTACTCCTATTAACAGTAATTAGCATATTTCTCCATGCTGCAATTGACACAATTGATAAAACTTTTTGGTTTTTAAGTGAGAGCACTTGCAGTAGGAAAAATTATTAAATAATAAACAGATGACTTAATTCCTGCTCCATGCATTTCTACATGTGATGCTAGCAAGCTAATTCTGTGAAAGAATAAAATAAAAATAACCAAAAAAGTGTATATACTGGCATTAAATTTCCTTCCTGTTATTTTCATAAATGTTTCTCCCTCCTCATTTTCTGGAATCCACAATGAACATTTAAAAATGTGGAGCTGCTTTCAGAATTGCTATCGTCATTCAGATCAGTTTGGAACAGAGTTGTGCCTCTCAATCTATTCTAATTTCAATGTACACACTCTGCTGGCTGTTTGCCAGCACGGATTTCAGGAATAACAAATGCTCATTCAGTCACAAATGCACAGATTTCCTGGGAGGGTAGGCTGGGGCTGCTTTAATATTCCCAAACTTACTGCACATTTACACATTCATTAAAGTCACTCAGTGTGATATTTAGAAGCTGTGTGTATGGAATGACACATGGGGGTGAAAGGACAGAGGCTGCACATGCTCTTCAAGAGGGCTGAAGCTCCAAGTCTTGTTTGCCTGCCCTGAGTTGGTAGCCTTCCACCTCAAATAACTGTACATAACATGAATAGAAAATTAGGTTAGACTAATCTAATTTGAAACAAGCTGGCCACAGCCAACTACTGTGAATCTCAAAGGTCTTATGAAGTGGTTATGATAAGTATTTGACATTTCTACTGGATACTAAATGTAGCTCTCTGCTGTTAAATCATGCAGCATGCTGTGCAAAGAAAATAGTCTGTATGAATTGACTGGGATCCTTATTGGTTTGCTGGTGTTTGTGGTTTTTTTTGTTTGTTTGTTTGTTTTTTTTTCCTGGATTACTATGGAGATGGGGAGTATCTGGGATATTTCCAGAAGAGGGGTGAATTAATAGCTTTGGATGATTTTTTTCATATCAATAATTTTTATATACTTCTCTCCAGTTATTTGAGGACTGGATCTTTTGCAAAAGCCGAATGTAATGTCAGGGTAAATACTTTCCAATGTGGTTTGAAATTTTTTTGGGTGCTTCTCTTGCTTGTGTGTTAGGTAGTTGTTAGAAACATCAACATCAGCAAACCCTAAATAAATCCTTAATAAAAGCTGTCAGTCTACAATGCAGACAATCCCAATAAATGGAATAAAGCTAATAGAGAAGCTTTTCAGATTTTTCATTTACATTAGCAAGCCATTGAAGGAACAAATTACTTTGTTAAAGATAGTTATAAATATTTAACTAATACTGTAGGCAAGAAAGGTCTCCACAATAAACTCAGAGCCTTATGATATATCAGTTATGCAATGACAATATTGAAAACACGTTCCTGTTTTCACCAGCATTTAATACAAACATATGTTTTGACTGTACAAATGATATACTGACTGGATTATTTGCTGTTGTGAGTTTCTTAGTTTGCTAAAGAGGACACTCATCTCACCTGAGCAGGGGCCTAAGTGATGCGGTCCCCTTGTAAGAGGGTGGAAACATGCAGAACAGTGACATCACTATTGTCTCAGAGACACAATTGAAATAAAGGACACAACTGCACACCTTACTCTGTCTCAATGCTGGCTGTATGAAGAGATTCATGTTGGGATCATTACAGTTAGAGGTCTATGATGCAATGCCTACATGTGAGCTGATTCCTCCCAACTTTCTGCAGTTTCATTGGGAAAAAAAAACCCAGGCGTTTCTAGAGCACAATTGCTAGGATTTATTATTAAACAGCATGACCTGAATCACTCTAAAAGTGTTTATATCTGTTGAAGGGAGCCCTGGAACACTTGTTCAGACATACATGTCTACATGATAGGTATGTAAAGTCAATGAAATGAATCCTATGTCTGATTCCTGTTTAGGGAATAAGAGGCAACTACTTTAGAAACTCTTGATTTGTTGCTGAAGATTTTAACTAGATATTTATACCAGACAGTAGAGAAGTTTTAGTTTCAGGCCTCCTAAGAAGGCATTATTAAAGTGAGTTTGCTTTTCAAAAAGTTAGCATTTAATAAAATACTGACTCTGATCATAATGTACCAGTAGAACAGTTTGGACTCAAAATAAGTTCCTAATATTTTAATCAATGGATATAGGCTTCATAAGCATTCTTAAATTAAATGACTTGGGAAAAAAAATATATAGACAGACAAAACCCAAAAAAGAAATCATTCTAAGTGTCCTTTTTCATTTTTCTATTGAGGTAACAAGTGTTTAAGTATAGAATTTTTAAGGGTGTGACTTGGTTAAGAAGTTTAGTTGATAACTAGTAGTAGCAAGTTTTGAATTTACATCTTTGTTCTGTGCAGATATACAACAGCTTGGTCATCCTTAACTTTAGCTGCATCTTTTCTGACAATCTACCAGAATTACTAATTTCAATTGTCAAAATTCACTTGTCACACATGAAATCTATTTTATATGCCATCTTTTCACTTTTGTGCAAATCAAAGCACATGGATGGACATGAGCTTGCAGAGGGCTGAGTAGCTGCGTGATTGTAGCCATGTCATGGGACATGGGCTGGTATGCCTGTCAAATGTGATAGTGACACTCCGGTGCTACTGCAACCTGAGGCTTGGCTTATGCCTAAGTGTGTTGTGTGTGAATAATTTCTCGGTCAGTTCTACTGTAAAAACTAATTTGCAATAAAAATGATATAAACAAATGGCCATTTTCTTTGTAGAGTATCTGTATTCCTTAATAGAATTAGAATAGAATTTAGAGATTAATAAGTTAATCTCTAAAATGTTGTGCTAAACTACGTTTTCTGGTTCTATCACATGCCAATTTTTTTTTTGTTCTTATAATGAATAATCACAAGGCCACAGTGTACTGACAAATATTACCATTAGAGAATAAGAGAGAGAAACAAAATTGTTCTTATCTCAGAGAAAAGGAAACATATTTTGGTAATGAAGTAGCTAAGATACAATAAATTATGTTTAACCTTCACTTATAGCTATATAGCCATGTTTGTGCTTCCCTAATGTTGGTCTGAGTCATTGCATCCTTTCTCTAGTAATATGGTTAAGTTCCAGGGTTATCTTAATTTTTTCTTCCTCTTCAACATAGACATGAAGATTTCCTTAAATGTTATATTCCACAAGGTCAGCAAAACATTGTTTTCTTTTTGTGATCTGGAAAGGAAAAGCACTCCTGGCACTTAAAAATATGTATTTTCTCCTACTGGATTTGCAAAAGAAGCCTAATGAAATCTGTGTGAACTAGAAGAGCTGTTTTGCACCCAAGCTGTTTAAAATACAATCCCGGTTAATAATAATGACACCTTTTTAGATGCACTGCAAATCATATAAATGGAAAGCACTATTCAATACAGGGACTTATAGGAAGATTACTTCAATTTACACATTGATCACTAGTGCAGATAACACATGTGTAGCTGTCCAGGCCTAACGTCTTACAGTGTATGTCTCCGTCCTAGCATGAATAAAACCATGCCATGTTTTCCTGCTCCCTGTTCATTCTGCTGAGAGGGAGCCTGGGGAATTTCTGGTTGAATTGTACAAACAAAACTTGGTAGTGCTAATTCTAATTTACAGTGGGAGTGGCAGTCTGCTTACTATATTTCAGGGTAAGTTTTCCATAGACATTTCATTTTCTGAGAATAAACTTCATATCTGCTTGCAGGAAGTGTATTGTAACCCTGTGTACTAAATGTGCTTGTAGACATTCACTTAAAAATTGCACACATCTGGGGTTTTGGTGAAATGAGCAAAACTCTGTTAATACTATGCACCAATAATAAGTAACTTTCCTGAGGTGTCAGGTTGTTTCTCAGATATGGGTTAAAGAAACAAAGTCTAACCCTTTCCCTCAATTACTCCCTTTTGAGTTTGTAATTAAATCCATATGAGAAGAACTGCTTGGTGGATTGAGTAGAATAAAGTGCTAATAAAAACAACTGTAATTTCCTGTCCAGTCACTGTTTTCCTTCTCTTGTGCACCAGTGGCTATTACAGAGATCACTGTCATCTTTCAAAATAAACAGGACAGAGGATGTGGACAAGCAAATCAGTTACACTGAACCAAATAAAGTTTCAGAAGCACCACCACCACCCTATGGGGCTTCTTGCACCTTGAAACTTTGCTTTAACCATGTACCAGGGAATAAGGAAAGGGTGAGATAGCACTTAATTCCCACTGTTAAAGTGGTTAAAGTGGAAGTTCTGTTGTATACTACTTTAAAGTTCCTTAAACATTCTCATCACCTTAATCAAGTTGAAATCAAGCCTGTCAATTGGCATCTCAAAGGAAAATGTGGGCACTACAAAAAAAAAATGATGTGGGTGAATCAGTAGGTGTCAGATTGCTGAGTCCATAATGAATAATTATCTCAGCATAATAATTATATGTGCTGTTTTTCAGGCAAGATGTAAAACTGAGATCCTTTTGTCTCTTGGTAATTAAAAACACATCTTTTACGTGAATGTGCCCTACAAAAAGAATCCTTCTTTAGGAGAATATGGTCTGCTAATAGTATCCAAGGCTGGATAAAGAACTATCATACTGATCATTAGAATTGGCTGTCCTATGTAATTTTCCAGCATCTCTGGTAATTATTTTTGAATTTTCATTGCAGTTTATACACGTATTTTGTGGAAGCAGCTCGTATTGTACTCGTGAAGCTCATGTTGTACTTTGATACATTTTTTTAGTTGCATGTGTGTGAACAGGGTTTTGATACTCCACCTGGATCAAATTTTATATAATTTTGGGTTCAAGAATCAACTGCTGGATTTCAAAATCAACTAGATTCATTCATGGGATAAAAATACCTGAAGCAGTATTAAACACAAAGACACAACTTCTGTTTCAGGAAATTCTTGAGTTATAAACTGGTAAAAATTGGAAGGATATTCTTAAGATATATTCCTGAATGTTTACTCTGTTCTTAAACTCTTCCTTCGTTATCTGCTGTTGAGCACTGTCAGAACAATGCCTGGGGCTATACATATTTTTTTGTTTTGTTCAGAATGGCCATGCTTAGTTTTCTATGTAATGTACTGTAACTGCTGAAAAGAAATATTCCACCATTAAGATTTCTCACAAAGGCAAGGAAGAAAACTTGGTTTTCCAAAGAATATTGAAAATTTAAGTAGACTATTTTCTCTTGAAGTAATGTTATATAGAAAACATTTTTCTATAGAAATATTCCTGATCTATTTTATTATCAAAATGGACATGTCTTATCAAGATGTCTTACACTTACTGTAAGTTATGGTGGTTTTTTGGACATCATTCCTTGGTTTGCCCTTGGAGTTATTATGGGAAACTGGATGTAGAATAAGTTTCTCGTGTTCCATCCAACTTTATCACATATACCCTTTTACATTTGCTAGGTGCCAATGCAATTATTTTGAGTGGAAGTGACACGAGAAAACAAATTAGATGAGGCACAACTAAAACCATTTTCATGTATCTATCCCAGAGATAACAACAAAAAGAAAATTTTGTGAAGAGCAGCAAATCTGTCTAATTAAAACTGGATTACTGACTTGCTTCTTGGAGTCAGATGAAAGAATTTCCATAGTGTACAGTGACAAAATGGGATTTTTCGACAACTTTTCCTGTCATTATTTAGTGACTGCAGCCAATAAGGGCTACTTTGGCTTTATCTCAGATAGCCCCCAGAGCTAGAAGGGATAGAAGACATGAAATATCCAACTCTGAAGTCAGGCAGAAAACAACTCCTTAGAAGCTGGAGATGACTTTTACCTGACATTTTTCTATCTTCATAACTGGGTTGTGAAAGAAGAGAACAGCATCCATGATTGTTATCTGGAGAAAGAAAAGCCTCATGCTTTAACTGTGCAGACACCAGAATCTCATGTGAGACTATGGTAACAAGCTGCATTTGCTCTGTGACAATACATGATGAGGTGACGTTAAACAAAAAACAATTGTTTATCCTGGCTGTAGTTTGACTGATCAATGGTAAGTGCAATTTTGAGCTTATCAACAAGTCATCAAGATAGCTGTAGTTTTGGTTAGGTTATGATTACAGAGGAAACTCGATGCGCTGGAACTAATGTTTCAGACTGTGTGAAAAATAACAGAGTATGTACACCCAGGTCTTGAACCTGCTACCACATTTCAAGTAGTGAATAATGAAGTAGGAAATTTATTATATATATTGTAAACTTTAGTACATTTCCATGTATCTCCTGGGCTGGGTGTAGAAGAGCAGGATCAGCTCTAGCAGTCAGTTGTGGACTGAAGTGAGCTGCCCCTGGGGCTCAGGTGTGCCCTGTGTTGATCAAATAGGAAGACCTGGGCTTGCCATAAGACATTATCAAAATAAAGAGACATATCATGTGCTTGGAGAGGTATGGAATAAGGCAGTTCTCAAGCAGGAGGCTGAGGTGTTTTTTTCAACTGTATTCGCCAAGTGCATTTACACATGGAGTTCTTGGCCGTCACTTGTGCAGTCTTCCCTTGGAAACATTTTCCATCTGTCATGCTCACATGCAAAAAACCCCAGGAGATTCCATCCCTACCCCTGAAATTGAACCTCTTTGTCTCTTACAGCTTTCAGCAAGACTTTTATTAAAGGGACAGAGAGGAGAGGTAAAATGCAGACAAGGTGCTTTCTAGCATTTCATATCAAGAGTTGCAGCCAGCAGGATCACAAATGCCTGTGATGGCAAAGAGAAAGGGATTCAGTTTCACCTTTACTCCTTTTTTCACCCACTAGCAATCCTCTCATTATCTGCAGCACTCTAAGCTCCATTAGCTGTTTCATCCAGCCTACTAAGAATTAAGAGTCTCTTTATCTGTCAAGGACAGTCAAAGTGCAGATAGAAACAGTGCCTTCTCCCATACTTAAAACTGCATGTGAAATACCAGTCACCTTCTTCACAAAAGTAGCAGAAAATACTTTTAAATATGATTTCTAACAACATTCCCTCTTATACATTACTCACATCAAAATGGCCAAAAATAAAACAAAACAAAATCACTAAAAATATATGGGAAGATGGGCATCCTAAGCCTGATCAATGATGATGTAGGGGAAATACATAGCTCTCTCATTTTTCCTTTCTTCAAAATTGTAATTGTTTTGCAAATAAACCACTCCCTTGTATAAGGATTATGATTTCCAAAAGACAATCTTTGTGACAGCATTTTATAATTTGTACAAGACATATATTGAATAGACATCAGGGTAACTAGATAATTTGAACAAATGGGGTCTTTCTTTAATAGTATTTCATTGATTTAAATTTCTGCTTCATATACCATGTGAAAGGAAGTATTATAGTCAGAAAAATTGAATGGCAAGGCTTGTTTAAAAGAGTGGCTGCTGTGCCTATCACTGACAGTGAATGTCTGAAATTTCCATTGTATTTTAGCTATATTTTGGTGATAGGGACATTTAAAATTTTCTTTAAGTATACTGGAAATATATCTAGCTCTTATTTTTCAGAAGGACTTTTTGGCTTTCCCTGTCTACTCTCTCCTCCTAACTCTACATATTGTGATTTCTCTCAAGGAACTGAAAATAACAGGTTAGCACATTTTCCACGCAGACATATTGGACTACTGCACATTACCTGGGCTTCTTCAGCTCTCCTGTCTGACACCACACAGTGTGCCAGGCTGTGGCTGGACTGCAAAGGCTTTGCTTAGTCTCATTGTAACGGGAAGCACAATCAGCTGGTGCAGTGAAAAATTTATTAGGGATAAAGAAAACAAATTATTCAGGGGGAAATGATCCATAACTGTTTGTTATTAAAGTCTTTAGGAATTACTTGTATAAGAAGAAAGGAATTGCATAATAAATTTAACTCCCTGGTTTGTTCTCAGAACATCAGTGAATCAGGTCAAAAC
This sequence comes from Campylorhamphus procurvoides, assembly GCA_013396655.1. Classification (NCBI taxonomy): domain Eukaryota; kingdom Metazoa; phylum Chordata; class Aves; order Passeriformes; family Dendrocolaptidae; genus Campylorhamphus; species Campylorhamphus procurvoides. The sequence goes on from WBMV01004075.1 coordinate 532,258, forward strand.
TATTCTGGGAGCCAAAACACACAGATGCTGGACATGCTCATCAGCGGGCCTCTTAAATGAGTTTATATGGAATTTAATGTTATCAGAAATCCATTGCATATTGAAAGAAAAAGAAGGTGGCAACTATGTGAAAGTATCTTTTTTTTTGAGAAGACAGAAGACAGAATATGAATTGGAAAAATTCCTTTAAGACCCCTCCCCACACAGTGAAAAAAAGTAAAAAAGAAAAAAACGCAAATCTAATGATACAGTTATCTGGAAGCATACAGGCACAAGAAAGTACTCTAAGCTTACCAGAACCAGACCTGTTGAACAGACCATCATTGTGTTCTTCTCTACATCCTCTTTCTATATTTTTCAATAGTTGTTATACACTGTTACCCAGCATCCGTGTTTCACCACAGAGGTGGTTGCAGTTCAGTTTTCGATGAGAAATTCATGTTTTGCAGGGACAAGAGAGGAAAGGGTAACACAAAATGGCAAAAAGGCAAGATAAATCTTGCAGTGTCCTTTGATCTCCATGGTCTGCTGCCTACCAGTTGTGATCCCAAACAGAGTGTGGATGGACACACGTGGATATACACTGTCAGTCCCTCTCTTCTTCCCTGCAGTTGGCTTTGCAATGCCACCTGTTCTCATACCACAGGAACATATTCCTTATTCCTAGGCTTGCAGGAAGGAGGACGATGAGGGAAGCAAAAGAAGGTGTCTGTTAGGATGTGGGGGCAGAGGGATTCTGTCAAGTGAATCTCCAACTTCCCCACAATGATTGCCTCATGGTGGGGAGATTGTTGGTCACAGACTAATATAGGCAATTGCACAGGATATGTGACACTGTGTGTGTCTGATGGACAAAGTGCAATGGTAATGACCTATTGTTAAGCAAACAAGACTCTGAACAGAGTAGGGTGAGACAGAAACTTACATGTATTTGCACATGCAGTTAAAGATGTAAAAGGTTGATGCCATCTTGTTCTGGGTGACAGGATAGGTTATTAAGGTCATAGAGCTGAGTTTACATCATGTTTATATTCTAATGTCCTGCTTTTAATGGCTAATAACATTCAGAAACTTCTGTCTGGTCCAGACATGCTTTCTGTTCAAAAACAATTTTATTTGGAAAGTTTGAAATAGAATGGTTCTTGGTTTCATTGCTGTTTTTGTTTTTCCACGAAAAAAAATGTATTCAGTTCTGTGCTTTGGTCATGGGCTGCTGAAAAAAGGATTTTAGTCTGACTAAATCCACCTGCTTTCTGTCAGCGCATCAAAGAGAGGCATCAGCAAGTCTACTGTTAAAACAGCATACAACTTATATACATCAGGGCTTCATTTGTGTACAGTAACAGTGTAGGACAAGAAATGTCTCTGCCAGAGAAAGCAAAAGAAGTGCGGTCAGTATGAGAAAAAAACAAAGAACGTGGGTAAAGAAGGAAAGTGTAGTGTGCCGTATCTGGGAATTCTGAGAAAGATAGGGAGGGAGAACAAAAGTGTGAATTATTCATATCTCTGATAAAAAAGGCATTACTATGTTTTCGTTGCTTCCTATTTTTCTAACCATGTTTTGGCAGTGACTTTGCTTTCTGGGAGGCCCTTGGCATCATTTCTTATTTTGTTCCTTTGAATGTTTTCTGTCAGCTTATGGTGAATGTTTCTTGCACTCCTTGACTGAGTTCCTTGCAGTGTATCTCCAAGGGCCACAAGGGTGTCATGGAGTTGTGTATTTTCTTTAGGTTGCCAGCATCACTGTCAAGGACCCAGGGAACATGGCTTGTATTTAACTGCTGTCTCTCTTGTGCAGTGCTTCTTGGAATGTAAATGCAAATTTTTATTTTCTCTTTCTTTTTTTTTAATTTTTTAATCTGGAAAGGAGGCAGAAAATGATCCATGATGCTGCATAATCTTCAGGAAGTACGGACAAGGCTGAGACATTTCAGTACTTTTTAGAAAGTACTCTGTGTGTGACATTTCCTGTTGGTGTCCCTGTTCTTTACAAAATGTTGCACTCACTGTTTTGCAATGTGAATGATTTAACTCCCGCACTACCCAAGGCATTCCCTCTGCTGCTGGCTCAAGCTTGCTTATGGTTTTAATGGCTCAGATGAAACCATTTCTGAACATTTTTTCACTTGCAAGCATAGGCTTTTCACTTTGTACAAGCATTGTGTCTGATTAAATTACACAATTTTTTATAAAATGTGTTTTTATTCCCTATCATCCACTTGATGTGACCACACAGACCATGTACATTTTGTGCTTGCTTATCTGAATACTCTCAACACCTCTACCAATTCACTCTAGTGCAAAGGTTATACAAACCCTACAGCTGACCTTTTCAGCCTCATATTTGGAATCAGGACCATGAGAATGTCTTTGCTTGAGCTTCTAACTGCTACCAGCAGATAACTTCTCCAGTTCCCTGGCAACTTAATTATGCATTGTAATTAATTTGAGCCTGTGAAGAAGTGACATTGTTGTGAAATGTGACATTACAGATTGATTGTATACTTTTGTAATTTTTCAGTCTTATTTTATTGTCTTTGGTGAAAGGAGAAGAAAGGGTTTTATGAAATTTGGGTTTTTGTTTGGTTTTTTTTGGTTATTTTGTTTTGCTTTGTGTGGTGTTTTTTGTTTGTTTGGTTTGGGTTTTGTGTGCCTTTTCTTTGTCTTTTTTTTTTATTTTTGGTTAGCCAATACTGCACAGTCTGAGAATGTGAAATCACTTAAATCACTATATTTTCCTGAAAAGAGTTTGGTGATCAACAGAGGAAACTGATACCTATGGATACTCCAAATATTTGCAAATGAGCACACATGAAGACATGAAGAAAGAAGCAAGACCACCTAACAGTCTTTTGGGATGTCTCTTTATCAGTGTAGTTCCAGAACACCATCTCTGGTGTGTAGTTATACAATTGAACATATGGCTTTCTGTGAACAGGAACTATCCCTTTTGAAATCTCGAAGTGAAAGGTGAAGCAAGAGGTAGGTGTAGTGATCCTGACTAGGACACCATGGAGTGTGCACTGAGGAGTGAGTGATCCTCAAAACAGTTACTCCAAGCAGGCAAGGCCTGTACTGTGCTGCACTAAACTGTGTCATGCTGCCCAAACTCTTCAGCTTTAGGACAGAGTCCACCAGCTCATTACAATGGAGTAGTCTGTAGGTAGCTTCCTCTCTCTGCTAATCCTCCTGCGTGGCCTCTATCTAACAGTTCAGTGAGAAGTTCCTATGGAAGCATGATTGCTGTTTTGACTGTAGAAATGATGAATAGAGCTGTATTCATGTAAGAAAAGCCTGTAATAGCTCAAATGACTGAATGGTGGAATCTTTTACGAAGGAGGTTTTCCCTGCATTGCTGCACATGTATCAGAGCCCATTTGATGCTGCACCATCTGGAGCCCCCACCATCTAAAGGGATGTAAGATTGTGATAAGGCCCAGTCAGCATGGGTGTATGAAAGGCTGCTTGACCAATCTGTCCTCCTTCTATGACAAGGTGACCCACATAGTGGGTGAGGGGAAGGCTGTGGATGTTGCCTACCTAGACTTTAGTAAAGTCTTTGACACCGTCTCCAAACCATTCTCAGAAACCAGCTGCTCATGGCATGAATAGGTGCATTCTTCCCTGGGTGAAAAACTGGTTAGATGTTTCAGACAGTGGTGATAAAAGGAGTTAAATATACTTGGTGACTGGTCACTGGTGGTGTTCCCCGAGGCTCAGTATTGGGTCCTGTATAATATCTTTATTGATGAACTGCATGAGGGAACTGAGTGCACCCTTCGGAAGTTTGCAGATGACATCAAGTTGGGAAGGACTGTTGATCTGCTGGCAGGTAGGAAGGGTCTGCAGAGGGATGTGATTACGCTGGATCAATGGGCAGAGGCCATTTTTATGAGGTTCAACAAGGCTAAGTATTGAGTCCTGCACTAGGGTCACACCAACCCCATGCAGTGCTATAGGCTGGGGGAAGAGTGGCTGGAAAATTGCCTGGAGGAAATGGACCTAGGGATGCTGCTTGACAGCTGGCTGAACATGGGCCAGCAGTGTGCCCAGGTGGCCACGAAGGCCAATGGCATCCTGGCTTGTATCAGCAATAGTGTGGTCAGAAGGATCAGGAAAGGGATTGTCCCCTTGTACTTGGCACTGGTGAGGCCCTCACTACAAGAAAGACATTGAGGGGTTGGAGTGTGTCCAGAGAAGGGCAATGGAGGTGGTGAAGGTCTGAAGCATGAGTTTGATGAGTAGTGTCTGAGGGAGCTGGCATTGTCTAAACAGGGAGAAAAGAAGGCTCAGGGGCAATTTTATTGTTTTCCACAACCACTGAAAGGACATTTAGCCAGGTATGGGTTGGTCTCTTCTACTAGGTAACAAGTGACAGAATGAAAGGAAATGGTCTCAAGTTTTGCCAGAGGAGTTTTAGACTGGATAGTACAGAAAGTTTTTTTGCCAAAAGGGTTGTCAAACACTGGAACAGCCTGCCCAGGGAAGTGGTTGAGTCACCATCCCTGGAGGCATTTGAAAGATGTGTAGATGTGGCACTTAGAGTTATGGTTTAGTGATGGGCTTGGCAGTGCTTGGTTAATGTTCAGACTCAATGGTCCTGTATTTTCCAACCTAAATGATTCTGTGTTTGTCTATTCTTTCCTTGGAGTGTTAGCTCTAATAAGTGGCATTTGAAATAATACCTTCCAGAATGGCAGTGCCTTTGATACTGGGGTCATAATGGGCCAGTACGTGGGCCAGTACATCTTGTTGCAAAACATTCGTACAAAGCAGAATTGCTGTGCATGGTGAATGTTTTTCATATATAGATCTCCATATGTATGCATCAAGATGACTTTTGATAAGACGGTTTATTGATAGGCCCAAAATATGTTTCAGACCCTGCTGTGCTAACTCTAGAAACAATGAATGTTGGAGTCAGGGTAGCAGGAAACCCACAATGAGAAGAAGACAAAAGGAAGAGGAACAAAAAGGACAGAATTCCAGCAAAAGAAATGAGAAACATCATCAGAGGAACCCATGGACTGATGAGTTTTCTAGCCGTTCATATAGCTTAATCATTAATAGAGTTAAAGTAATGTTCACATTTAATATAAGTAAGATACTGCGGTATTAGATAATTAGTTAGTTGTTATTAGGTAAGTAATAATTACTTTTGTATGTTCAAATGTTCTCATTGGTTGTTGTACCCCAGTTTTCCCCAGTTACCTCCCTGCTATTGGCCAGCCCTTTCCCGGGCTCTCCGGCTTTCCCCATTGGTCAGCTTTTGGTGCAGTGCAGCTGTTCCATATATGGTTGACCACTCCCTTGCTCCTCCTCAATCTGCCCTTGTTTGTGGAAGCCCTTCCCCTTTTTTCCTTACTTGATGTAGACCTGCCCTAACTCCTCCCTGAACTCCACCCCTGTTCTAGTCACTTCCATGCTCTCCTTATATAAGCCGGGCACCACCTCAATAAATTGGCCATTTTGCACCATACCCCTAGCAGAGTGGTCACTCCCGTCGTCCAGCAGGTCTGCGTCAAATGAATTTGGGAGAGTTGACTGCCTTAGAAACACAGGAATGAACTGATAAGTAGTTTAATACATGAGAGTCAAAACCTGTGAAAATCAGATTCGATCAAACTGGCTTTTATGTATGGTTAAAAGGTGAAATAAACAGCAATTTGGTGTTCCTTCAAAGATATCAGCTATTACTATACAGTATATGTGACATGCAATACACCAAGAAACAGTTATTAATGAAATGGCTGACAGCTTCATGCTAATAGAACACAGTTCAGCATCAAACATGAGTGAATGTTCCTTGCAAATATCAGACCATTTGCAGACTCAGTGGCAGGTAAATGAGAAGTTTTAGATGTGATGGAGCCACCTTTCACATCGATTAGAACAATGTGAAGAGCTCCAAAGAGACCCTGTCTGAACACCTGAAGATAATGATTTCTAGACAATAACAATGCAATTCACTTCAGAATCTGGAATAAATTTAATTTAATTTTAATTAAATTTAATTTAATTTTGTGTTGCTGGGCAAACAGTGCAAAAAATTTGTTGTCACTCCATAGTCTCCAATCACCATAAATCGCATGGGAAATCTAACCTGCGCTGAACTTGGGCTCTCTGCACACTACATCTCTGAAGTGATTCATGGGATGAATTCATCTGATCTGTTAGCAGCACGCTGAGTAAACAAAGAGGTTGGTTAGTAAAGAGCAAGGCTTTTGAAGAGGATAAATTTGGCTGAAACCAAGTTGGGATAAAAGAACTAGAGATCTAGCTACAGAGCCTATTGTCTGCTTTTACTTGCCATAAACAAGTGTACATATACAACAGTGCCCTGCTACGATCATTATCTTGGAGCTGCACCCGTGGAGCACAAAAAGGGGCATGCTTAGCATGAAAAGTGAGGTATGTGGGTTAGAGATGTGAAAATCAACTGTGGAGTGTGAATCGTTGCAGCACCAGGAACAGCCACCAATATCAGTTATGAGAGTAGCTGTGCTGACAGAGGTATGACTCATACAGTTCAGTGCATCTCAGGAATGACTATCAGTGATCTGACTAACAATTTTTCATAGGGAAGGATCACAATTTCTTGCCAATGAGCTTATGGGCAGCAGTAGTGAAGCATCTTCATTATTACACCTCCTTGTGTTTCCAAAGAGCTTTTCAGTTCAGCGTGGCTGCAGGTGTGAAGAACAGAATACCAATTTTTACTTGTTTTACCTCTCCAGAAAGAAAAGTGTGGCTAAGGAGAATGCAACTCCCTTAGGGAAAATGTCTCTGCCTCTGAGTTCACTGGGAATGACTTGAAAAGGCTTCTCTTGGAAACACCAACAGGAGATCAGCTGGTGCTGACAGCATGTGACAACTTCTCCAAGTTGAGATAGAGCAGCCACACAAGCACAAAGGCCCCTGACAGTTAAGAGATATGTTACATACTCCTTGTTGGCCTTCAGCCATGCTTTCTTTATTCTTCACTGGGTTATTTTAGGACTACAGGAATGTATCTTTCCCTCTAATCAGATCTCTGTAGCTGGCTGCTCTTGAAGTCCTTGGACTTCAGAAGATAGAAGAGCAAAGGAAACAGCCAGGGAGCCTCTGACAGACAGACTATGTATTGATGCTGAAAAGGCAGTAATGAAGTGAACATCCAGGACACAGAACAGATGTGACTAAGCAGCCAGACAAAAGCAGAGGGAAAAAATTCCTAGAATACACCTTTTACTGTTCTCTTATGTATCAGGCATAGTTGTTATGATCCAAAAGATTGGATTCAGAAATACAGGGCTTGCTTTTTGCAGCACACTGGAAGCTAGCATGCAGATTATCTAGAAGTGAGAAAGGCCAATAAAAAGAAAACTCAGTGCTTGGAAGGAGATGAAAGAGATCTATTCTGGTAAGTTCTACATGTCCTAGTAAGTTTTGTTGCATTAGTTGTAATGAAGCAATTCACAGTAAAGAAGCAATCGCTGCTTTGCACCTGAGCTTCAACTCATTGCAGGCTATATCTGTGCAGTAGATAGGTGTGACTGTAAGCAAGAGACCTGTGACCGCTGACAATACAGATGTACATTTGAACAGTGACTTTCAGGCTGAAATAAAAACATGTAGAGCATGTACACTACTTGGGAACACCACATAAACACATGAACATGCGAATTCCTAAGGGTTAAAGGAATAAAGGTTTATTAAAGCTGTCTGGATTGGAAGAAGTTGTTTTCATGTCGAATGTAGACAGCACAACTGAGTGCTACTAGTTTAAAGTTCTGTGTGGTTTTATGTTGACTTATTGTCATTTACATTAAACTCTGCCTGAATATGCCATTGTTGGTACTTGTGTTGTGCCTTTAAATCAAATTCTTCTGGTTTATGTGTATTAAAATATTCTTACAGAAAGTTGGCTTTCATCCACAATATAGTGCCATACTTCTTGTGGCTACATCCAATAGTACTGTATGCATGTATGTGGTATTTTTTAGCTTAAACTTACTTTGATGACTGCTTGATGCCTTTTTTTTGAAAATAGAATAAATGGTGCAGTGTATTTAAATGTCTCTTAATTTTTATATGAAGATTCAGCTTTTGGAACTCCCATCAGTGTGTTTGATATTAAGATAGATTCTACGAACAAGATCTCTATTGATTCAGATTAAATAGTGACGAACTGTGCATCCTGCATCTCATTGTGATCTTTGCAGAAATATGAATGGAATGGCATTCAGAAATGGTTGTAGAACTGCAACCATGACCTTTGAACATTTCCTCAATTAATTGTGATTTTTAAAAAATCTATTGGTGAGATTCTCAGAGTGGAATTGTCGTCCAAGACATCTCAAGAGGATAATGTCTCAGTGTGCAGTCTAAACTCACAGAGTCAAGAGAAGTTGTTCCTGTCTCCTAACATTGTTTCTGCCTCTTTTTTTTTTGTTTTAGCCAGAATACTGTTGCTTTTTTATTTATTCTGTTGAGACTTTCAATGATGTACAAGAGCAATTCCTGGTAATCAGCAGGGTGCAGCAGCTGGCTACAGCAGAGTCTTAAAAGTGGGGAAAAAAAATCAAAAGCCCATTTTTGTTGAAGTGACATTAGCTATCACAATAAACACAAACTCTGGGGAATCAGCAGTGTTCATGGAATTATGACACCCTGTGCACAGAAACACTGAGCAAGGCAAAGCTTTTCTGGTGGCACTGGAGCCTGCAACAACTTGCAGATCTGTGGAACAAGCTCTGGTGATGGATGCAACAACTAATTGCCTTCTGGAAATAAAAAGGGGCAGAAAACCACTTGAAATCTTAAAGGTTATTGACTTCAGTTTGAGAACCTGGATAAGCTATTTCCTTGAATTATTTCTTCTGCTATCACTTTGAGAACGCAAGAAGAGTGACTCAATCCTCTATCATCTTACATGTGTCTTAGTCATCGTCAATGACAGAAAAGTTACAGTATGGTTCTCATGTTGAATTGAAACACTTCCTGAGAGAATGGGCACACTTGATGCAATGCTGAGTCACTCTCAGCTGCTCACCATTATTAGGTATTCAGCATTGCTAAATTGATACAATTAATTTTCCTGGAGTCCCATAAAAGTCTCTTTATCCTCTTGACAGTATTATTTCTTTTCTTTTTTACTATGGCAGTCAGTTTGCTGCTTTAACAAAGACAAGCCAGCTTTTGCTCTTGCTTTTATATTTGAATCCCACAGAGCAATTTTTTTACTCTCATTTTTGTTCATTTATTTGTGAATCACTGCATCTTTCAGAATATGAATTTGTAGAACATCATGCTCTTAGGTATAAAGTGAAAGGAAAAAAACTCTTAGCCATCTCCTGAAAAGTCACAGGAAAAGAATCACTAAAGAGGCTGACTTACATACCAGATGGTATCCCTTAAACAAAACAGTTTGCATATTTTCTGTGAATTACTGAGGCAGATATTACCACTGAAGATAGGACATGCATATATAGTCTAGAATGCTTTCCATTTAACATTTTATTCTTCAGTTCATTTGACTAACATGAAGTGCTTGAAGGTGATTACTTCCTAATTTGCACACAGCTCCTTTTTTTTTTTAATTTATTTTTTAATGCCCATTTCATATGACTTTTGGGCATGGGTGATTTAAAGATATAAAAGTTTGAAAAAAGCCATATCTGAAAATAACTCCTAAGCCTAACTCTGGAGAAAAGCATGGCCATGGTGGGTCGTCTTCTTTTCAGCCAGAGAAACTGGATGACGCATGCACCTTTGTTCTGGAGTTCAAGATACCATAATTCTGCCTGGTAAAAGCAAAAAGCAGGTTTCAGAAAGGAATACTGGAAGATGGCTTTTTGGGTCTGTCCTAGTTTATCTCACCTGCCCAGTGTGATGTAGCAGAAGACACTGATTTCATGGGAGGTAGATCCCAAAAAGTGGCTGGCCTCATTTGCTAAATCAGCAGACAATGTACTCCATATGTGACTAGCAGTGTAGGGATCACAGATTTTAAAAATCCACTGGAGAAAGTTTCCTGGGGGAGCAGGAATTTTGCACTCTATGAACAAACTTTCCAGATCTCTTTCCTATACAGTACCATATTTCCAGCTGAAGACAATTCCTGTTAAACCACTGAAAAATACTGTTAAGTCCTTACCAGGGCAGAAAATTTGCACTCCCTCCTAGTGCATCTCATGTGAATGTAAAAAGCATTCCTGTACTTTGGGAGCTGCTAATGGCAAAAAATACGTTCTAGATTTTAAGTCCCCTAAAAAAGAATAGCAATAAACTTTCCAGAAAAGAAAGGAACATTACATCTGCCACTACAAAACTATCTCTTCTCCAGAAAAGTCATTTGCCTTTCCTCTCTCAGCTCATTCACTTTCCTCAGTGCGCTTCCTTGACCTTCACTTCTGTGGCTTGAATCCTGCAAATTTCAAGGTCTAGGCTAAAATAAAAATTGGAGCTGTGACACCAGGACTGATGAGATAGAAACTGCATTTTTGTTATGGATGATGCAGAATTTGTTTGTAAGAGTCATCATCTGTGTAGAAGCTTGACTCAACGCATGCAGTGAACATGAGTGATTCCAAGGAAAGGAGTAATGTCTATTGTAAAAGAGATCTAAAAAAGGATAGTGGTTTTCTTCTATATAGAGGGCACAGTCTGTTCAGACCAACAAAGAAGTAAATGGCATGACAGAACCAACCTTTTCAACTAGAGCTTCTCCCTGACACCTTTTGTGTGTCTAAGAACTTGTATGTTCCAAGAATGTATTTTCAAACACAGCTTAAATGTTGTCACAACCCTCGTTTGTGTGGGACTTTCCCCATGTCAGATCATAGATTGCAGGGCCCTTGGTATCTTCTCTCATTTCACTTTGGAAGAAAAGCAGGGGTGGATGTTAATATAAGTAATCTGAATTGAAAAGATCCTCAGACTCATCACTTCTCCTAGTGCAGGTAGACTGTGTTTTCCTATTTATTTTATTAGAAAAAAGTACTAACGTGTGTAGTTTAGGAAGTGTTTTATAGCAAGCTTTGGACAGCAGAGGCATTTAAAGATTTTTAATGAGTGCCTTGCCTTGAGCATATAAAATTAACCAAATTGCACTTAATTAAACCATCAGGACTTTCTAATCTTCTTATATTTTAGGGGCAGATTTGAAACTCAGTAAATATGAGTCTGCAGTTTTTTAGGAAAACTGTTAAGGTCTATTATCTTTTAGACATATCTATGCTGTGCAAAACTGTAACGGTCTCTTGATATTCTTGTTTTCAACTGTCTGATTTTTTACACTAAGGAAGGCTGTTCTTTTTGTAGAAGTCTAAGATGGATTTGTGATATGGATACACACTCAGCAGTTATCCAAGGGAGAACATCAGTAGCTGTTTATGGCCTGTTTTATTTAGGCAGGAGGGATTTTTACAACTGAAGCCCTCTTTCAACACTGTGATTTTTCTATATGAGGTAGTAGATGTCCTCAGAAAAATTATATAAGGCCCCACAAACACCATCTCATTCCGATTTCAGGTTTCATGTGAATTGTATTCTCAGTTGATATAAATGTGCTTACCCTCATTTATGGCAAGCACTGTTAAAATGTGTTTAGCTTTTAAATATTAATTAAAATAATTTAGGTTCAAACTTTTACTTCCCAAACCCTCATTTTATTATATTAAATAACAATTGGAAGGTCCACTATGACAGTGTTACATCCCAAGCATCACTTTGGTGCCATTGTGTAGAAGGCAAATTTCCCTGTTCCTTTGATGGAAGTTTTCCATACATGAGGTATTAACTTGACTGAATAGAGATATCCTGAGCGAAGCTCAATAAATTTTCCCCTTTTTGGTAGTTCTGCTTTGGAGAATGACACTGCTGGTGCTTTGTTGTAAAATCTTCTTATTAAGAAGAGAGAGAGAAAAAATAATTTCTACAACAAATTGATGGATGCTGAAGGACTTTGTTCCATATCTGTGCTGACACCTTCAGGGTAACCTAAGCCATGTGCTCTACAATTGAAAACCTAGAGAACTAACTCATATTTATGTTCTGTCTATTCATCAAAAGAACGAGGAACAAATTCATCGTCATGAGCAGGAGAAGCTAGATGGAGGCTCAAATTGCTTTCTGTGCCCAGGTACTGATTTTTACCCATACCCAGGGAAAACTATGAAAGCTAGTTGTGTTCTTCTAAAAACAGACAGTGAAGGGAGAAAGGTCACTGGTAATATTCCTCACGTAATGCAGAGAGTCTGTATTCAGGTTTATGCTCTGCCATCACCTCAAAATCTCTAGTGATCCTAGAATGATTTTTTTGTGAGAATTAAGAGATATTAAAATAATTTTCTTCTGCGAACGTAAATGTCTTTTATTGATCTGCCTGTTCTAAAATAAATTCACCATAAAACTGTGTTCTGATATTTCTGATATGCACTTTAGAAGCCTTTATTTATTTTTTTTTAATGTAAGCACTGTAGATAGGCAAAATGAAATAATTTTCTGGATTGAGTCTTTCTAACACTCAGACAGAACATGGAGTCCTATGTGCTTTTATCATTTTGTGAAGTCTGTGTGAAGGACAGGTAGAATTGCAGGCTTTCTGCTTAATATGGAACAGGAATTGTTCTCCATCTATTACCTCAAAAGAGGCAGAGGAGATTGGAGAGCAGCAGGATAAGGCCTCAGCCTTTCTTGGCTGCCTGCACCAAGGGAAATATGCTACAAAAATTCTACATGGGACTTATGCTTCTCTCCTAGTCAGAAATTGTAGGGTTCTCCTGGGTTGGTAAGGTGCCTATTTCCTGCATTGAAGGTCCACGCCTAGGAGATAGAGTTTAGTCCTCCAGTTACGTTTGAAAAGGAGCCTTTTATATGAATATCTACATAGAATGAACTTCTTTTTTTACAAATATATGGATTGCATTTATATACAATATATACATTGAGTATATATACCAGGATGTATTTATACCCCGGTGGCTTGTAACTGCAAAAGATTGTGATATTCTTTTTGCTGTATCTGGACATATTGATTTGCAACAACCTATATCTGCAATCTCATTCTGATAATCATTTATAGGTATCCACAGTTTGTCTTGCTTTTAAGAGACATTCTAATCTGGAGATGCCAAAGTCTCATCTCTGGAGCCCTGCACAAAGCAGGTCTAGCCAGTCCAGCTGGGACGTGCGAGGTGGTGTAGAAATTTTATTCATTGAAGTAACTGGTGATGATCATTAAGTGACCTTGAACACTGTCCTTTTTTTCTCCTCCATGTTTCCACTCTGAGTCCTGTACCTTCCCAAGGTAACATTGCCACACTGTGCTGGGCATAGACAAGCTTATGTTGGAGTGACCTGTCTGGAGACTCTAACAAGAGAAACAAGACTGGAGACCCATGCCACCATCCCCATCTGTTTGAAAATGAAACAACGCCCCTGAAATTCAGTGGTATTTAAACCCGTCTTTCTTTAGGTCACACATACACCAGCCCTGAACTGCAGTGTATTTGTTTGGTTCTGCTTTTGCTTTTGCTGCAAAGAACATAATGATCAGAATGAAAGCAATACATAAAAACTCACTGAAAATTAAATATTGTTCTTCTTTATCACATTCAGATATTTCAGTAAAACAAAGTCTTTGTGACATTTTTGTAAATCATCAGCTGGAGCCATCACTAGAATGACATATCATTTGCTGTTTTGTCAGACCTGCAAGCTGTTGTAGAAGTAAAATTCTTTTTTGGCCCTCAGGGAGCTTTAACATATTTGCATTAGAGAGTAAGACACTGTGACACAGATGCAGTTTGTTTGCCCACTGACATGTTTTCAGGAACTAAACAAAAAGTAAAAAGACCATACAGTGTTGAGATATTTTTTCTGCTCTACATGTATCACACATATCAGAGTGCCTTTGCAGACTCAATAAAACTCCATCGAGCATCCCATTCCTCAGCAATCAGCATTCATTCCTAACACATCTGCTTAGATTTGTCTTTAATCCTTCTCTGCTTCCTCTATATTTATCAATATTTCAGAAATTTGTGTCTAATTTCATCCTGTAGCATGTCTGCATAATTGACATGATAATATGAAACTTTTAGGAAAAATCAGCAATGACAAATACAATGTGACTAATTGTGCCTGTTGGCATAGCCATGGTATTTTATGACTTAGGTTTTCTAGCTCCCATTTAGAAAAAAACACAGTGTAATGAAAGAAAATTTCCCAAGAAGAATAGACAAAAATATTAAATTGGAGCAGCATATATTTTTAAATCTATGTTTACAACATTGCAATGATAGACTAAAGCAGTTACTATCCAGGGAATGTTAAGTAGAATAAGCATTCTGTAAGGATGTAAATATATGTCTGTTAACCATAATTTAGAATGATATTTGGGTTTTTAATGTGAAAACGTCGATTTATCCCATTTTGAAAAACCCAGTATATTCTTATAATGAAAAAATGGATAATAAATATTGTAATCCACTGTATTATCATGTTGGTAACTTGAAAAAGTGTATAGTACCACAGTAGTTCTTGTCCAAAGTGAGATATTTGTTTTTGGAAGGCAGCAACCATTCCACAAAGCAAATGAATCACAAAGAAAGATTTTGAGATGATTGATATAATCTCAGTTTAAATCTTGAGGATAAAGTAGTTCAAATGTCAAATTCACACCGCTCTTCACATTTTATAGTAGGTCTGTGATAAATGCTTTCTCTAATCATTATAATCTAAGAGGCCAGTCTTCCAAAGTTTAGCTATGTCAAAGAAGTTCACAGTCAGTATTGAAAGAGCAGTTAAAACAGTTTATAATCACTGATGACTGAGGAAGGATTCACACTTTTGTTCCAGAGATAAAATGGTCTCTCTGCCATTCCCAGCACTTTGAACCATCTCACCTGTATTGAGAACATGCAGAAAGAGTGGACAAATACATATCTGTCCAAGGAAGTATGTGCTGCAACAACTCACAAGTTTCTGAGGTTATATGAAGGCCACACAGGATTAGCAGTTTTGTTAGTGCTACAGTCTGTTTGTTAGAAGGATACAGAGTAGTTGAATTGCTAGTAGTACTCAGAACAGTGGGAGTTCCTGCAATTTAAAGTACTTCAAAATCCTTTAGAACCAGTTTCTGGGCTCACGGGATTTGCAAAGCTAATGCAAGTCTGTGAACTTTTCCCTCTCTGGTGCGTAAGGATTTCACCCCCAACCCCTCCTCCCCTTCAGCCCCACTAAATGCTTTTAAAATTTTCCTATATTGCAGCATATGTTTTGTGTTAGGACAAGGCAACAATGTTATGCTGGCAAGGCAGATATGCTGTTACATCTTTAAGTTTATGTAAGGAAATTTCCTGGGAAATTTAAGAGTCATCTGCTACCCCATTCACTCAATGTGAAACACTAGCTATGAATATTTGCCCAGTGAATGTCTAAAGTCATGATCCATTGTCTTCATTTCTGCAGATGAAGCTGGACATCACAGAAAGAGCAACAGGCATTACCACAGAATATGAACAGCTTCTCTTAACTAGTTCTGTGGGGCTCATCTCCTTTTTATTTCTCATTCTCTTCCAGGGTTTAGCTGAAGTTAATGTTTCAGAATCCTCTAAAATATGGAAGACAATGTTAGGTAGTAGAGTCCTTCGAAAAGATATTTGTTAGATAGGCATTTAAGGCTAAAATAAATTTTCTATATACATAGCAATGTTAAAGTATCTTAATGAAATAAAGCAGTTGGAGGATTTACACATGTAAGTGATATAGTTGAAATGTGACGGCAGCTTCCAGATATCTGTTTTTTACATATTTTTCAGCATTTGTGTTGATAGTCTTCTGCCTATTTGTGTTATAACAATAAACCTAACATGCTGATTTGAGACAAGATGAGGAGTAAGAACTTAAAAACAATAATAAGAAAAAAATAATTAGAACCCTGAGCCTCTCCATTTTTGGTTTTTGTTAATTTGTGGTTTGATCTCTTTTCCATAAAGTTGTCCTTATTTTTTTTCTTTTCTGAAAATTACCTCTCTTAAATGTTTTACCCAACACAAATCTTGCTTTTAAAATGTCCCTTTAAAAGTTTCTTAGGCTGATCATTCACATGGAGACAACAGGATAGGAAGGACAGGCATCTCAGTGAAGAACAGTCCCTCTATCCTGGGATGGGGTCTTGGTGTCCTCCCTGACTTGAAACACCCGCCTGGCATGACTGATGTCTTCTTTTCTGTGCTTCAAATATATAGTCATCTGAAATCATGTCAGGTCATCCCTGGAGCTACAGGAAAAAATATTTTCCAAGTAATTTTCTCTGCTCCATCAACAGTGCAAAGTAACTTTACTATAATGGGAAGTAATTAGAATTTGAAATTAATGGATTTTCCACCTCAAGGTGGACTTTCACTTCTAGACTTTGATAGAACTGCTTTATTATCAAGCTTCTGACTGCTCATTATAGTTAGAGTGTCAGATTGGATGCTGGCAGAGACCTATGAATTCTTTTAATGATTGAATAACTGATGAAAAAATGCAGTAGAACTTGCAGATTTTTAAATAATTCGTACTTGCCTGTGCTGGTTTAGAGGTAAACCGGCAAGAGAAACGGACNTTTCCTGGGCAACTACTGCAGATGGTCCATTGTTCTTGGGGAATGAACAGAGGGTGTAGAATACACAGCTTTAATCACCCCCACACAGTGATAACTGGTCCCTCCTGCTGAACTAGGACATTGCCTTAGAAGACTTCTGCCCTCTATTTTTCTGATTGCGCACAGAATCTACTTCAGTGGAGACATTTTCCTACTGATTTGATTTCTATGTGATTTTTTTTTGCTGTTCTGTAAATCAATTACTTGGATGACATAATAGGCCCCCATTAAACTGCATGGAGCACAGTACAAATTGTTTCACTTCAAGGCAAGATGACCAAATTGATGTAAATCATTGAGTCACTCAGTTTGTTGCTATTTATAAAGTTAGTCACCTGCAGCATCATCTTGGATGAAGTCCAGTGGATGAAACAATGTTGGAACAGTGCTCTCAGCACTTAAAATACATAAGACATGGTGTCTCCCTTTTGTGTCTAGAAGTTACACAGGTCTTACTTTGAGGATGGGAAGTCCTTTTCTTTTCATTCTGAACCAAATATGAAGACAGTAAAACAATTTAAAAAAGGACTTTTTTTTTCCCTAACAAAATTTTATATCTCTCTGTTCTATCTAGTTATTAAAAATGACAAAATTGCAGTTAGAAACTTGGGAGATGAATATCAGAATTTTGTAGACCCAAAGGATGTAACAAAAAGCAATTCTGTTTTTTCTTTTCTTGTCCAAAATCTCTCTAGCATATCAGGTTATGCAAACCTAGAAAAATAGATCCACCAAAGTGATGAGATTAATCTACTATATGGCTTTTGTTTACTCAGAGTAATCATAATTTATATTCCTATACCATTTTGTAAGCAAAAAACCATTATGACTTTCTTCCACCTAATTTTCTGTAGAGAAGATCAAAGAGAGAAAGATTTTGCCGTTTTCTATTATTCATGATGACAACTGCGTTAGTAGTTTTTCTCAAGAGTCTACACACAGTTCTGCCACAATGAGATCTCCTGTAGCATTAATAGTAACAAGTAAAGGTAAGGCTTGAAAAATTCTCATTCAGTGATGTTAAATTTACAGTTCTTTTCCTCTTAGTAGCTGTTTGACCTTAAAAGGCAGAAAATGTTTTGTACCACTAACAGGTGTTACTTTTACTGGATATGAATCAGTTAAGCAGTGCCATGTTAAAGCTGTTAGCATTAAGAAGGCCTGTCAGCTGGTTTAGTTCAAAGCAACATAGCTTAAATTTCAAGTGTGTATGTATACATATATGTATATATGCATGCATATACATCTACATCTGTAATTTAGAAACAGAATTGTTTAGAAACAGCTTAATTTAGCCTTGCACAGCACAGAGCTGATAAGTAAACTGATGATGCAAACATCGCCGGGCCAGTTGTAATGGACATATTTATTGCATGGGTGATTCTCAGTGTTAGAATATGATTACAAATGTTTGGCAAAAAACACATTGTTTTCTACAAAATAACATTAGTTTTATTTGACTTAGTGTTGCAATTCTTTGTGAACAGGCAATACCTCCTGACAAAAAAGGGGATTGTGTTGAAGAAAGTTGCTCTATTATTAATTTTGGTTAATTGACTTATCTCCTAAAAAATCTCGGGTCTGTTTATGAAATGAAACAGTCAACAAATGTTTATGGAATTCTGAAATATAATGATAAGCTGACACCCATTTGATTGGAACCCTAATTTATGCACGTCTCATTGATCTAATCCAAGATCCTTCCTCTGACTGTGGCTAGTTGGAATTGTGTATCAAATCAACAAATCATTCCAAAGAAATTTTCTGCATGCAAATTGGTGGATTTTTTTTCCTTTGTTTCACTTTTCTTTACAAATACTACTAAAAGAGCAGGTACAGAGCTATCTGACCACTGAGGGAGCTTTTTCATGGCTCCTATTTTCTAGATACTGGTTTATGTCCAAAAATATTAAAAAAAAAAAATCCCTGTGCTTTGTGTCTTTCTCTTTTAAATCTTCATGGTTTTAGCTTCTTGTATACCTTTCCTTTTTCAGCAGGAGATTAGTCTAGACACACATTGAGGCCCCTTTTGATCTGAACATTGTTATGACTCTATCTGTGTGATCAATGTTTGTAAATATCTTTTTAAAGTTGTCTTTTTATGGAGTATACCATCTTCACTACTGAAAGAATAAGAAATATTTCACCCATCCCAACTGATGCGTTCCGATAGGAAAGAAGAGAGCCACTCCCAGTGAAGGTCGAGCAGGAATGGCCAGTTTATTAGGAGCGCATGGGACTTATATAAGGCTGGGATAGAGGGTTCGAGAACTAGGGAGGAGTTGAGGGCGGAGTTAGGGCGGAACACGTCAAGGAAGGGAGAAGGGGGTGGCAACCGTGCCAAACAAGGGAGAACCGGGGAGTGGTCAGCCATACAAGGAGGTGGCGCAGTGCACCACAGGCTGACCAATGGGCAAACAGGGGTACAGAAACCAATCATAACAGCTGAACAATAGAAAAGTAATTATTCCTATTCTAATACAATAAATAACTATATATGCTATTTGAACAGTAAAACTTTTTGAAACTTGTCAGTCTGGGTTTTTCTTCATGTGGTGTTTCCTCCTTTCATCCATCATTGGTCTTTATTATGCTCCTTTTTTCGTATTTCTCTCTTTTGCTTTCTCCAATCCATGTAGTCTCTCTGTCGTACCCCGACACCCAACCACAATGCAAATTATTTACTTGTATACAGAGCTAACATATCATATAGCAATAGAAATTCACTTATCAGTGTGTCTGAACTCTGATATATCAGGTTACTGTGATGAGCAAGAAAATTGTTTGTTTTACTGGTCTCTTTACTCAATCTTAGGCTTATCCGGCAGGGGTGTCATTGTAACTTGAAGATTCACACACTTGAGATAGCAGCAATTGCAGTAAGAGCCACCAATTTTGCTCTGGGACCCATAATAGAGTAGTTAACACAACCCATCTGCACTACTCATATTAGTGCAGATGAGAGAGAGTGGAAGAGATATCTCTCATCTGCTTTGTACCCCTCTTAGGAAGGTGTCAGCTTGTCTCCATTGCCCAGGAGGAGAGCCTGCATAGTTACTGTAGCCCAGGCAACTAACTCTTCCATTGCCAAACTTAGGCTGTGTGGATCTCATCTTCAGTTGCTATTGTGAAGATAAAGCTAAAAATCTGGAGTTTAAAGTTTTTACTGAACATCACCAAAATCTTGGACCCTTTACACACATAAAGTATTTCTGTACTGTTTCCCTGATTAAGGTATCTTTGAGTCACTTATCCTAATCTAAGACCACAACCAAAATATCCACTCTAAAATGGTTATACACTAGTCATCTCCAAAGCTTTCCAGATATCTTTAAAGATTTTTTTTCCTATTAAATATATTTTAAATGTGTAACGGAGATGAAACGATAATATTGTAAATCCTCCTTAACCAAAGGAAAACAAATGCTTTCAGGTTACCACAATTTAAATACTAGTGTGATAGATGCCTAGTTTTACTGCTAAGTGCATATTTCTTCACCTGCAAAGGCATTAAAGTGCATCTAGCATACCTTTTATTACACAGAGAAAAGTTAGTGCCTGTTCATCTGAATAGTACAAAAAAAAAGAAGAAAAAAAAAGGAAAAGATAACAGAATTAGATCAATCAGTTTAACTTCAATTCAAAGAGTAAATCTGGAAGAGTTTGCATCATCTAGAAAACAATAGGGAGAGAAGCAGAAGTCAACATAGATTTGCCAAGAACAATGAGAGCAAATGAAACTAAGTCTTTCAATGACCAGGTAACAGGTCCTGTTATAGGTGAGAAGGTGGAGTACACATGTACCTTTACTTAAACAAAGTTTTTGACACAGTCTTAGTTGATATTCTCATGTCCAAGATAAGGAAAATATAACCTTTATTCTGTGGGCACAAAACTGGTTAAATAACCACACCATAGAGAAGCTAATAAAATCTAAATATGCTCAGGGTTCTGTGGGGGGTCTTAGATCTGCCTTAGATCTGCTTCTATTCAAGGTTTTCATTAGCAAAACAGATGGTGGAATAGTCAGAATGCTCATTAGTTTTGTATCTGACACAGTGCTAGGAAGGACCCCAAATGTGTTGAAAGATAACAGTAAAAATAAAAATCTGGAGAAATGCACTGGAAACATAGGATGTAACTCATTCTAGACAAGGGATGAGAACAAGGTTAGGAGACAAGGGCAAGATAACACAGGAAAAATCAAAGACAAAAATTAATGACGGTAAACATTAGAAAGCAAATTCTTCAAAAAGATCTTACAATTATTGTAGATACATATTGGGTCTGAATCATACTACATTCGGAAGACTGGATATTCTGTCACTGGAAGACTTTAATGAAAGTTAAGCTACACATCTTTTAAAAATTACATCGATATTGCTAATCTTTTTTTGAGCATTGTGATGGATCAAACTGGTTTGTGTTTTGAGTTTGCTGGAAGGTAGGTAAAATAAGGACTATTTTGGTTTCATGTGCACTACTGTAAATTTGAATTTTACTTATCTAGAGAGTCAGTATTGGACATTAGTGCATCATTTCAATAAGGCTGGACACTTACATTTTATTGCATTTCCTGTCAGAAATTCTCCTTTTGCTTAATTGAGGTAGAACTGCTAGCAGCCACTGCCCACCACTACTAGTTCTTGACTCTTTGAAGTATTTTTCCATAAGCATATTAATATAACACCAGTACATACTGCTGCGTGTGGTCTATTGTTTTTAATGTTTATTCTAATTGTTTGTGCAGCATCCAAATATGGTGGCCAAAGAACAGGCGGATTAAAAGATGTATCTGTATGAAGACTGGTGCCTATAACTATATGTAACTGTAAAGATATTGGCTAAAAGTTGGCAAGGGCTTTATTTTCATTAGGCTGGAATGTGCATAAGTGAATCTGATGGCTTTAGAGACATTTAGAGGCATTACAGTCCCACTGTGTTCTGTACCTGCAGTGAAGCTCTCCCTAGAACAACTTTGTTCCATAGGGTTTGGGACTAAGCAAATCATGGGCTTCTGTCTTTTACTAGGTTGCCTTTTAAACCAAATTAATACTAAGGCAGCAGTGGAAGTTTGTTCTACATCTTTCAGTTGAACGAGGACCCTGACTGAAAGAGCACATTCTCAAGAGCATCATAGGCCATGCTGCCTGATCGAAGCTTTCCCAATGTTGAGATGCCCAGAAAGTTTTCCTCATTCCCCTTGTGTCTAACAGAGGGCAAATGTATGGTGCAGCTTTTCCCTCAGTGGGTTATTATCTAAACTCTTTCTCAATCAGGACTTATGCCTTTTTTTTTTTTCCTGTCTTGGGACTCCCAGAATACAATGTGAAAGTCAAGTATATATTGGAAAGTGTTAAAGACTTCTCTGCGTTATTATCGAACTGCAAGCTTCCTAGCACTACAATAAACTTAATTTCCCTCAAATTGTCTATACCATCTTGTCAAAACACACTCAACACCTCATTTCTCTTCCTGTGTGATTTAACTACAGTTCTCTCTTTTCCCCCCCCTATTTCCCTCATAACACTCTTTGCTTCTTCCTGAATTCCTTATCTGTATTTGTTTAGCCTGAAGGGTCACCAGGAGAAGGTATCTGCTCTCGTGAACCCAGACCCATGTGCCTATGACATGGGCTGGCAGGTGCTTCTTCTTCCTGGGTAAATGCCTGGTACCTTTTCATTAAGGATCCGCAACAGGTTTAGCCCTGGAAGCTGCCCCAGGAGCTGCATGCACTGACTGATCATAGTCACATTTGTAGGTAAACCTTCCTCTAGTCAGGGCTTGAGAAGCTTGTGGATGGGACTGGCAGATAAGCATCCCACTCCTTCAAACTAATTGCAAAAGAAATTTTTGCTACGGAAAACAGGTCACGTTTTTCCTCTGCCACCTCCCCAACCTTCTTACATAAAACTATGTAACCTGCTAGCTGTAGTTAACACAAAGAACCTAGTAGCAACCTATTTCCCACACATATTTGCATTTGCTATGTCTGTACTGCTGTACATTTAAATAAATAGGCAGCATGTCTCCTGGGTAAGACAAAGAGAAGTCTCCTCCCACCTACCACAAGCAGCACAAAAGGAAATATAGAATCACAATCTATGATTAAAAGAGATGGCAAAAAATCACCTCCAAAATTTGATTAAATGGAACCATCTGAAGGTTTGTTAACAGTTTTATACTGGATTTAAGATGGGTATTTTTCTACCAATGAGAATAAATTGGAGACCAAACTACTTTGGTTGAATTTCAATTAAAAAAAATGGAAAAGAAAACAAAAAATGTGTTTTATGCATTGTTCCCCTGATGTTGATTATTTAGTGAGTCATAAACCTTTCATTTATAAACAGAAATGTTCTTAGAATTTGAGAGGCAAAAATATTTTGTGCACAACTAGTTTTGGAAGAAAAGTGCTACTCTAAAAATATATCCCAAGAATTGTCAGAAAAAACCTAACAAAAGGCACAATAATTTGCTCTAGCATTAGCTACAGAACACTTGCAATTTGCCTCTATTTCCACATAAACTAGGGTGCATGGTGCCATAGAAAATGGAAGGGGTTAGAGTGCCTCATCTATCTGCAAATTTCTGCCCTCCTACTTGTGAGTGTTTCCTGGTCCCTTTCTCCACCTGTACCGTGTGAGCTTCTTCTAATCATTGGATGTGCAAGAGGTTGCAGCACTGTGTGTATTATATTCGGTTCTTGCAAGGGGTCAGTCAGGTGTGGGGAGCTCATGGTCATGGTGCCTTAGACCAGCATAAAATATTCTAACGGACTTTGGTGTAATCTGAAGTAAAAAGAAATTCGTTGTAAATCCCTTAATCCCTGAAGCACAAATTGTCTCAAAATATCACTCAGTCTTCATCTAAGAAGATGAAAACAAATTCCCATGATGTGTCATTTTTACATATAGGAAGCAATAATCTCAGTTCCAGCTTTGAAGCAAAGTAGTTCCCATGTCATGCAGATTGAATAAATTACTTTGCAATATGCATGTTAGGACACAAAAAGGATATTTGCCCAGATGATATTGTGAGCAAATAAAAAGCTGAAACTTTAACTTTCTCCCCCAGTTTATTCATGGAAATTATTCTAGATATCAGTAACATTAATGATATATAATTCATTTAATACTTGGCTCTGAAATATTTTTATCTTTTGTCTCTGTGAGAAGAAGGACTTTTCAATTTCCTGTCAGGAACTCTGTATGTGAATTCCAGAACAAGCAGTTCATCCCATGACATTTCCTTATGTTCAAACAGACAAGGTGACACATAAAGCCCAGGGGCAAAGGGAAACCTGATAGCTATATAGTTGATCTGCAGTCGGAAGTGGTGAATTCCCTTGACCACAGGGAAAGCTTCCTGTTCTTTGTAGATGAGCTTATTATTGGAATACACTTGCCTGCAGTTAATCTTCAAAGTAATTAAATGGAAAGGAAGCAATTAAATTGCTGAAAAGAAATTGCATCTGGTTCAGAGGGAAAAATCCAGGCCTAGGAATATTTCAGTGATAGCTGGATATACTCAGGGTAAACAGGTATCTTCCTGTTTGCACAGATGATTAACATTTATATGCTAAGAATATCTTGTGGTAATCAAATGAGGTTGAAAAGCAGAAGTTATCATTATTGTGGCCTATGAAGTACCAAACAGAGAAATGTTGATATACATTTTTCCTATGATGGGATAAAATTGAAACTCACGCTCCTTATACTTATCTTGCATAAATTAGCCTGGCACCTTGCAAGCTAGTAAAACAATGTACTCTTATTGCTGTTGAGAATCTGGCTCAGCATATCCCAGAGAAAGAAGGCCATAAAAATGAAAATGTGGGGCATGACTCATACAAGTCTCCAAAGAGAAGGAAAGTCAAGTCTAGAAAGAGCTTGGACTGAGTCCTTAAAACCAAGTGTCAGGGCTATGCAAAACAAGACAGTAGTTTTAAAGATTGACAGAAATCTTTAAATGAATACAATTTAAAATGTGTTGAAAGAGCCATTTGCTTTATAGTTCTCTATGTGTTTAAGGTGCACACTTTCCTCAGACTGGAACAAGGGATTCCATATATTGCTCCAGTCTATAGTATAATTTCTAGAAAGCCACCAAGAGGATCTTGCAGAGATGTTACTGATACTGAAAAGCACAGGTAGTTAAACACGTAGTTAAACAATTAACAGGTAGTTAAAGAGCAATTATATTAATTAAAAATCTATAGTTGGGAATAGAGATTGTGTTGTAAGTGCATAAGGCACCATAAGACCTTATCTTCTCCTTTTCTTTATTTTTCTTATGTCTTTTATTTTTCCCTGGAGCTCTGGTGTTATGTGGTATCTCGCTATTTTCACTGTTGCTGTCACCTAAGAAGCTCACAGTTGGGCTGGCTGAAGATAGAAATTGATGTCCTGGTAATGAGTGAATAACTATAGTAAAGGTAGGACAAGGTGCCTGGGACACTAGCAGTGCATAGTGGTAAGTGATGGAGCAAGAGGAGGTGATGGAGAAAAGAGATCTGACATGGTTAAAACAATAGACTCAAACTGTACTTGTGGAAAAAGAGTAACAAGAAAGAAGTTCTCAGTAGGAACTGAGACTTGAGAGGATGAAGATATCAAGGTGTTTAATTGGACTAAAAAGGGCACCACAATCCGGCATGTGATCCAGTGGCAAAGATGCAACCTTTTTGTTCAGATAAAGATAAATTTGAACTGAAAAATACTGGATTGTTGACCTGAGACACAAGAATGTGCTTCTGGAGCAGGGAGATGGAAGTACAGATTTGGAGAGAGAACAATACTGACTGTGTGCCAGCAAATTACATACAACAGTCTTCATTACTTATCATTCTGTGCCACATATAAAGGACCAAACTTTACTTTTGAGTACACGCTGGTGTGTTGCTGTTGTATTAACCCAGGTTCTTGATATAGATAGCTCTAGAACCTATCTTTTTCTCTTCTACCAGTTTTTACCTTGCTTTAGTCTCTCTCCTGCTCTCAGAGAACATAGTGCAATATGTCAGTCAACTACATTATCATTTCCATCAAGATCAGCCCCTCGAGCCACATCTGTATTGCCATAATGCAGGCAATACAGTACTTGGATGCTTAGTTCCCCATACACTAATGTCTACCTGTGTCAGATCATAATAGAAAGGAATTTTAATATTCAGACTGCATGATGTGGAATTTATTCAAATGGGACATATTAGTATATTGGACAACTTAGTTGTGTGGTTCTCAGACTAAAATATTCTTGCATTCTTAGATACTTGTCTGGTAGCACAAGTACAATTGAAGTCTATGCGATAACTCCAGAGAGGTCCGATTTTTGGTACTCACCTAAGCATAGTCATGGCTTGACATTTTTTATATTCAACACTGCCATAGGCTGTTTTATTTTTACTTCTGTTCAGATACTTGCAAAACGGGGTATGCCTGTGGGAAATCAGGTTCTTCAGCCTATGCTGGAACGGTTCTCAACAGCATTAAGTTTCCTGTGTGTCAGGCATGGACTAGCTATGGGGTAGCAGGGAACCTTTGTAACAAGAATCTGCTTTCAGCTATCTGTGATCCTTGCCAAGCTGGAAGGTGTCAGAAAAATTTCTCTTTGTTCAGTAGAAACTACTGAGATTTTAATGAACAAACCCCCATTCCTCCCCCATGCCATCTGCAGCAACATGCTAGAAATCCACTAAACTGCCAAAAAATTATGCTCCCTGTTTAAATGCAGGTACTGCAGCTGCCTACCATAGCCCAGTGAGATGCTGGGCATAAGGAAGAAGAAAGAGAGTGGGGAGAAAGGAAACAGCAGGACTTGGAAGTTAGAAATTAATTTGGAGCATGAAGAAGGAATGGGATCAGAAATAGGGAACATAATTTGAGATTACATCTCTATATACATACATACATACATTATATATGTATATATGAAAAAAATGAATTAAAGTTGATCAGGCAGCCCTAATAGTGCAATTTCTTAATTCTGGTGTCCCTTTCTCTACAAGCTTGATCACCTTTTACTCTCAGTTCTGCTGCCTATGCTTCATCACTTATTATTTGCAATGTCCCGGACTATCTGCAGGGAGCTGACAGATACAATACAGAGCCTGCAGATTTGTACACTGCTAGATCCAGGCAGGATAACCTGATGTGTTACACATGGTACTAGATGCCTTTTTAACGGTGCATGAATTGGTTTCAGTGAACTTTTTTGGGGGGGTACATGTTCACAGAATACTAAATGCCATTTGTGTTAGTCAAAATCAACAAGCAAGGTTCCTACCTTGCACTGAACTCCACATCTGGCTCTGCTGGCCACCTCTGCGTTTCTCAGCCACCCTGGCATGGCAGGCACCCATTATGGTTAATTCTTGCTGCTGCAATGGATTCAAGGAAATTGCTGTCAAAGAGACACAGCTGAATGCTACCTTAAGGTTATTCAAGTCTATGATGGAACTATCAGCTTGGACCCTGCCTACCTAATTTTCCTATCTTGGTCACAAATAAGCCTTTGATATCTCACTAAGAAAGTGAACAAGCTAAAATTGTACCACAGTGTAACATGCGTAATGAATTTGTATGAAGAGAAGAATTTGGCAATTTAAACTTTTTCTAAGTACATTCTTACATGTAGAACTCTTATAAATACAAGCTGAATTTACCAGTCCTAAAGTTGTATCAAACTTAGATGTTCACCCTATTCTAGTTGTTTATTCATACTCTGCGTTTTTTCCTTTTCAGCTCTTTTGTACTCCTGCATTACTTTGAGTACATTCACTCCTACTGTAGCTTGACTGTTGCAACCAAATGTCACCAAAACATTTTGAAGCAAGCATGCAGCTGTTCTGCTAGGGGTGTGATACACTGTCTGCAGGGAAAACAACCACAACCACATGGAACCCTAAAGGGCTAGCTAAAAGGCTTGTGCTGGGGGACAGTACAGGACTCATGGAAGGTTTAGGTCAATTATTTCTCGTTCCATAAGTGCTAGTCTTAGGGCTGAAATTGTGGATAACAGTGGGTAGGCCTTGATGCTGTTAAACTTCACTTAGTTTGAAATGCTGGCAATAAAACGCCAATTTAATTTACATTTTTTGGCCCCTTCTAACTTACTCTAATGAAGAATGACTTCCCAAAGCCATGTGGAGAGCAGTTATCTCTGCAGGATGCAATTCTGGCTACTGTGAAGAGGGAACAGGAACACACAAAATGTCTATTGATTTGCTGTGGTTTTGATAACCGTAGCATTTGTCTCACTTTATGTCAGGAGATGCTGTGGACGTCCTGCCACTGTGCTGTGTGGGAAAGGTAGAACTTTGGTAGTGTTGAAGTCTGATTGCTTAGTTTGTTTGAGAGCAAATGAAATCCCCTCAAAATATATTTTAAACTGCCTAAAAACTTCAGGAACACTTAAGCAATAGAAGCTGAATCAATAAATATATGTGACACAGTAGAATACTCCCCTCTTGTCTCTGCATCCTGTAATGAATGAAATCCTTGCAGCCTGAAAGCATGGAGAACTCATTATTCTATCTTGTATTTTTTTCCACAAGTTTTGAAGGAGAAGGTGCAGCTACTAGGCAAGCAGGCTAAATCCAGAGGATGAGTGAGTACAAGAGTGAATGCATCAAGCAAGTAAAACTTGGCAACCTGCAGTATTTCATACCCTTATAAATCAGAATGCTGGCTCAGCCTTTGCTTTGTTCTATAGGGGAGGTTATGATGCATAGCAATGAACAGATTACTTAACGAAGCTACAGTATTTTTTAATCTATCTATCTATCTATCTATCTATCTATCTATCTATCTATCTATCTATCCATCATATTTTATTTCCATTTACAAGAATTTAAAATCAACAAAAATGGGCTGCTCAGTGATGCTATTTGAATAAAAATTCAGCACTGTCAAGGCAGATAAAGCTAGGCAAGAATAAAGAGACTTTCTGGCATACTAGGTGCCTAGTAACCCTACACGCATGAAGAGCAAGGCACAGCAGGGATACTTTTTGTTTGTTGGAGAAAAATCCCAGGGAAAGATACAATTGGGGAAAAAAAAAATCATTCCTACACATTTCTAGATTGAAAAGTGTGCTGAGCAAATACAGGAAAAATTGTCATCCATTCATTCACACACTATGTGGTAAAATCAGATGCCCCCTCTCAGAATCCTTTAAGTCCAGGGTTGGTGTGACTGCTACAGTCACACCACATGCAGTCAGGTCTGGTGATGACATAACCTGTCAGCTGGAGGGGACTTCCCCAAAGGAGCCCATGTCATCGCTTGCTTCTCAAAACACTCCAGAGGCTTTCAAGGACTTCTGGAAACTGGATATAGCCAAGAGCAGCTGTTGTAGCAGGTGTGCTGTTCAGTGATCCCTCAGGGTTAGATCCACAAGGGAGTGAAACCACCACTAACTCCAATTTTTAGGTGCTAGCTTGTGAATCCATGATATTCAGATCCTTTTTTTTTTTTTTTTTTTTCCACAGCGGTCATCTATTTTTGGATGTGTGGAAAGCCCATCAGAGTGGGGTAGGCAGCGGAAGCTGCCAACAGAAGGCCTGAACTAGGATTTCCTTCTTCCTGGTGAAGGCTGACAGCAGTCAGGGGTTGACTCCTGCGTGTTCTTGCTCATACAGACATTTCACTGTGCAGCACAGATGGAAACAGACTCAACATGGGAGGTGTCCAGGGCATCTTCCCTCAGGTGGCCTAGAGCAAGACAGACACCCTCCTCCACCATTTGGCACAGCTTGATGACTCTCATATGAGAGGAGGAGGTCAATCCCAGTGCAAGCACAACAATCACAAGGTGCCATCATAGATAACAGAGCTACTGACAAAGGCAGGCACAAGATATACCTCCCACCTAGGGGATCACACAGTGGAAGTATGATGCATTAGCTGTGAAATATGTCTTTTGGTGATTCATACTATAAATTAAAGGTTATCCTAATTCTTTTCAGTACCGTATGTACTTTAAAGAATTATTCTTCTGGTATGAATCACCAAACCAGTCTTCCCTTTAGTATAGCAACTGAGGTCAAATTGCAACTGGTCAGGAAAAAGAATGTAATTCAACTTCTCAACTAATTTTGAATTAGGGAATATACTATGTTCAAGATTATGTTTTCAAGAGAAATAAGCCTCCAAAACCAGAATTCAGGCACTCCTAAATGCACAGACAGCTCTTTTGGCCAGGCAGGTTTTGATATTGCCCCAGCCTGCACTGGAGTGCGGTGGGGTTGGGGCTTGGCTAGCTGAGTATGGAGCAGCTAACCAGAGGAACCATGGGCTCAATCACCTCTCAGAGCCATTGTCAGGGTGAGCAAGGAACAGGAAACCTGGTAAGTCTCACTGTTGCAAGAAGGTATCAGAGGGGTAACTTGGGGAAAATATGGCATCCAGAGCCTAGAGGTCTCTGGCATACAGCTAGGGCACTTGGAGAAGCATTCAGGGAGAGGCGGAGAGGTGGGTGAGTGAGTCAGATCTTCTCCCATGCTTTGTTTTGATCAAAAACTTTGACAGAACTGCATATTCCTGCAGAAAACTGAATATTCAGGTTTTTTCCCAAAAGAAATATTTCAACTAGTTTTCTTTAATTTCTTGATTTTTAGTTCCTAGAATCCTAGTCTTAAATGCAGTGGTAGCATCTGTTTGTTTACATCTATGATCTACAACCCATTCACAGTTCTAGCAGTGTGCTGTCTCTGAGTGTTCAGATTAGCTTTGAGGTTTGGAGCATGGGGACAGAGCAAGACCTCTTTGTTTGAACTTGAAAACAAAGGATAAGAGGAATAGTGGGAGAAAGAACCATTCCCACGCTAAACTGAGCGTGAGTGGTATGGCTATGTAGTAGAGCTGTTTTTAAGAGTAAAGTGTTCTGAGCTCTACCAAACTAACTGCAGCTCAACTCTGCACAGTTCAATTCTTTCAGAAGGATTTGACTCTCACTGCTGCATTGTGTTGTGAAACCACATATTCACCAGCTATTCAAGTAGTGATGAGCCCTAGAGTCTGTTCCAGGCTAAGGATGAGAGGCTGGGTATAAGGAAGAGAATAGTTTACACAGATGAGGATATCTATAATAGTTTAATCACCACATAAGACAATGTCAGGCATTAGATAGGATTGCAAAGAGTTAAACGTGATCTGGAGGTGGTCTGTAGTAACAGGGAAGTCATGGACAAGATCTTCTCTAAGGTAATTTAAAAAGTTCTGATTTTCCCCAGGCTTTGTTTGTTGAGGGTCATATGAGTTCAGTTAATGAAGCAAAATGAATTCTAAGACTTCTCAGGAGAAAGGAGAGGAATAGGCAAAAGTTTTGGCCTGAGAAATGTTTTCTAAAAGTGTATACCTATCACAGTAGCCAAGTTCTACCACTGTATGAACACAAGAGGAGAAACAAAGTGTTTTAAGAACAGTAATCAGGAACTTACAGCTAGAGGGGGAAAAAAAGGACACAATGTACTAAATATTTGTCCAAAGTGCCAAATTTCAAATCTTCTTTCTGCAATGTCCAGAACACTCAAGTTTTTATCAGACCTCCAGAATAATTTGAAAATGCTCATTTATAAACTGAATTTTAGAATTTGCAACAGCAACAAGGTATTTACTTGGGGAAAGTTTAGAGAGCTGATGAAAACTAGATTACTGTCACTCAGCCGTAGCATAATGCAAGAGGAAAGGTTCTGAACTATCAAATGCACCAGAAATAAATGACAAATTTTTTTCTTCAGTGAGTTTATTGTTCCTTGTAGTTGGGATACCACATACAAAGTGATGTTTATTAAAAGGAGCTGCTAGTTCTAACTGCCCTATTATTAGAATACACTACTGTCAAAAGTCTTAATAATTTACATTTTTATCATAAAATTGCACTATACTTTTCTCCCTGAACTACTTTACACTTTATCAGTCTTACTCTTTAGCTTTCTTAGTGAGTTTCTTAAATCAATGTGTTATTTTTACTGCTTTCTACTGAACTATTTCTGCCCACAAAAGTATTCTAAATAGGTTTTTCAAATTTAAAAACAGTATTCTAGATGAGTTTTACACAGAATCACTATTTTCAGAACATATGTATGCTCTCCAGAGTACTGTGTAAAGCCAATCTCACCTAAAAGTGTGAGAAGGCAGATAGCTCTTAGTGTAAAAAATGCATAGGTGGGCAAATGCTGTCTTCAGTTTTATGACTTTAGATTTGAAGACATCTTAATTACTTTTCAAATGAAATGCAGATAATTAGAGAAGAGAAATGATTAAAAACCTTCTGAACAAAGTAAAAGGACAAGAAATAAAGGAACTGTACATGTTGAATTTTACATGACCAAGAAAAGCTTTTCTGCATCAACATTTATCTTTGAATTGTTTATAAGTAATTCACATTTATTTTTGTGGTTTTAATGACATAGGTTTGTTAGGCTAGATATCAATAAACAAGCCATAAAACTTGAAATACTAAATTACCTTTCTCTCCAAAACATGTTAAGCTTCTATTGCATAGCATTGTGGACGTGTTGAGATTCTCATATAAATAAGTATCATAATACATGGGCATCTGAGTGTAGGAGATGTAGATGAAGAACTGATTGACCATCAGAGAAAAATGTATGTTCCCTAGCCTGTTTTAATGTGTGTGATTATGAGAATTTTCCCTGTCTGCCCTTCTATTCTGAAAAGGTGTTCAGCAGATGCTTCATTAGTAACTCTTTTAAGAAAACTTTATATTGTGACTATTTTTCCTAGATTTTTCTTGAATGCAAAAACGGAGCCTCTGTATCTTCAGTTTTGTTGTACTATGGATCTGCGCACCTACTGTGAAAACACAAACATATTTTCATGCTTTTAGAGGGAACTGGAATTTATATAGAACCATCTGACAACGTAATTATTCTCTTGGAAAACATTGGGCTAAAGCTTCGCTTTACATTTTTCTCTAGTATTTCTTAAAACAGCAGGATAGATTTCTTTGCAATACTGTTGCAGCTTCATCATCAGAGATCTCTTGGAACCTGCTAGACAAACATCTATTTCAAGCATCAAAAAACAAACTAATCCTACTTTTGGACAGAGTGATGAATTAGATAGCCCCTAGCACCACTTCCAATCCCATGATTAGATCATGTTTCCTGAAAAAGAGCATATAATATGATTTCTGGTTCTGAATCAGGCTGTAGATTGACCCTGTTGACCAGATGGCTACTTCACAGAAGAATCTCAGGGTGCATAGAAAAAAACCAAACCCAAGGGTATTTGTAAGTGGATGTAGAATAAAATCTTATGGAGAATATGATGAATAGCAGGCGAATGGAACACATTCTATCATCTGAGAATCTAGGAGAAAATTTTATAGCCCAGCATGTAGCTTGACATGGTTCACAGAGATTAAAAAATGGCTAAAGAACAAATTTAGACTCCTCTTCCAGGGAATTTTAAGTGTGCAGAAACATAATTTTTTTCCATTCCTTTCAGTAGTTTGAAGAGGAGAAAAGACACATTGTATTTACCATAGTGTTAAGGTCTTTGAAATGAAAAATAATGATTATCAGAAAAGATCTGGAAAATTTGTTAGAACATTTGTTTTTTCACCCATTTTCTGTCAGCCTGTGAACACTGAGAATTCTGTAACATTTTAGAAGTTCAAAATGCTTTATATGCAGTAAAAATTACTGTCTGTGCTACAGCAGCATCTGGAGACTCTAAAAGTGCTTTTGCCTTTTTTAGGTAAATACATACCCACAATGCTTAGAAGCAATGCATTTCCCACAGAGTTCAAATTCCAAACAGAAAAGCCAGGAATGACATACCTAGTTTGTGTGATGTTTGGTTTTTTGTTGTGTTTTTGGTGATTTTTTTGTGTTTGTGTTTTTTCAATCTGGTTTTGTGTTTTTATTGTTATTGCTTTTTGGTTTGGTTTTAATTTTGTAGAAAAAAGAATGCAGAGATAGAGTACATACATTGCTTGAAAATCACCCAGGAAACCCATATCAGAACTGAGTTAATTGCTGCCAAATGTCCTTCTGTGGGCATAATAATTTTAGTTGTAAGCAGACAGTGATTCTACATTCAGATCTACAAGCTGCAAGAGATCACTTGAAGGGATCCAGTGACAGGCCCATGACCTCTACTCAGGAACCATTTAGGAAACATAAAGAGCAATTGTGGTACAAAATAATATATTTATACATATATTTGTACCTGTATTATTTGTTTGAGTAGCTTCTTGTATGCACCTGAAACCGAACAGCTGCTTACACATTTAGTACATTTGTCAAAATAGCATCCACAATCCAGTTTGTTGATGAGAAAAAAATGAGTAATTAAAGGAGAAGGCTACTAGAGAGAGAAAAATATTTCTTGTGATGCTTTACTAGCTCTAGAGGGCTGATTTCTATATCAAATGTCTTAAGTATAGTCTGAAGACACTTCAGACTATTGAAGAAACTGCATACCCAGCTCGAGGGTTTTGTCAAAAGAAAATGAAAATCTGTTATTGTATTTTTTAAGGTAATTATTGAAGTAAAAAACTTCATCAGATTAAACTGTAAGCACTTGGCCAACCCATATGAATCCATAATTTGTTGTTCTACAAATTATGATCACCATGACATCAACAGATCCCAGAAGACTTAGTTTGGCTGACACAACTGGGAATAATATTAAATGACAAAAAATGAAAGAATTGCAGAATTTTCTTAGTTGCAAGGGGTGCACAATAATCATTGAGTCCAACTCTTAAGTGAATGGCCCATAGGGGGATCAAAATTGTGACCTTGGTGTTATTAGCACTATGCTCTAGCCAAGTAAGCTAAGAAAGAGCACATGGAGAACCTGCAAAAGCAATGACACCTGAGGTGCATTCTGCAAGCCACACAACATATCACAAATACAGCATGTAGTCAAACAATGTGTTTGGCAAAGAGAGGAGGTGGGGAGCCATATGAAGTCGATGAAATAAGAAAAACATGTTGCATGAATTAAATAAATAGAAATTGAAAAATTTTCATTTCCATTCAGTGCTACAAATATCAAACAACAAAATCTACAATATATACTGTTTGTGGGTGAAACAAAAAAGAAATAAAAAAAATCTATTTTCTTTCTTCTGATGGAGTTTTAGTTATGTTGAAGGCATTTATCCTTAAATTTTAATATAAATATATTTATTATCTACTGTCTACCTTGTAAAATATTTTATTTGCAGATAAATGGGTATATATACACTCCAAATATGAATATTTATTTTTAAAAATTCTGGCTCATCTTTATTATTATGGCATTCTTAAAAGGCTTCAGTTCTTTAGCATTATTTATCTAAGGAAATTAGCACAATGAATATAATTTTAGAAATCTCTAATGAAGGAAAAATGTTTCTGGAATTGATTAAAATTTTGGGAGAATACTTATTTGCTATAATACTTAACAGTTTGTATTTATACTAGTGCCTTATAGCACTTCCATAGACTGGTTAGCTTCATCTCTGGTAAAGTATATTTCAGTTTGTTCTACAGGCTGTGCTTCTGCCAGTTCCCAAGCATAGAGGCACAGACGGTTGTGGAAACCAAAGTTCACTGGTCAAGTATATGGTTCCTGAAGCAGATCTGACCTGGACTGAAGCATGGGTCTATTTATATCTTGATGTCTACTGGGTTCCTAAGTCAGCATTTCTGCCTTGCTGCCAGTCCATGGGTTACATTTTCCAGCTAATCTGTGCTGTGATGGAGAATTTACCAATTGCTCTCAGTTATGGTGGGAGTCAGATTATGCAAACATGGCAGAAAGATGGAATGCAGTGGAGAGGAAGGTGGAAACATTGACTGTGGAAGGGACACCATCTACTCAGCTGGAAGAACCTGGATTTAGCTGGAGGGTATATTTGTGAAGAACAATAAAACTCAATCTTATGGTTAGAACACAGTGCCTCACTCTTCTTTTCCTGTGGAAAAAAAAATCCTCTGAAAAAGCCTCCTTTCAACTTTTAACTTAGCAGAGGTATCCTCATCCATTACTGCTTGCCACCAAAGGCTTCTCTTGAATAAAGTCTACACTGGTGTTTAATCAAGACAAACAAACCAACAAAATTTATATTATTTCTTATCGTAATATTTTTCAGCTACTGTTGCATATGTTGAAGGTTAAGGAGAGGGAATGTGACAGAATAGAAGCAAAAAAAAAATTGGAATAACACACCCACACCAGACAATTACAATTACATTTCAGTAATTAGAGTGCCTGGCCTGTAGGCACCCATCTCCTGAAAGAAGACAGAAGCAAGGGGTTTGGTACCTTACCTCTCTCCATGTGCAGTGTGTACAAGAGGGTGTAAGCCTTGGCAGGAGACATTTCATTGCAACTGAGGGACATCTCAGGCTGTGCAACAGAGAAACAGCAAGCTGTCAAGTGAAACTGAGAAGTCACTGGTTCCCACACAGGGCAGAAAAGCAAGGTGCACTCTGTCTTCTTGATGCCCAGGGCCTGTAACCCTCTTGAAGGAGAGGAAGCTAAGCCTTGTCTTCCAGAGAAGGGAGTGCACTCTGCTCTGAGCAGGGGAGTTGCTATTGCTGTGCAGTAACATCATGGCATGAGGGAACTGCAAACCAAAAACTTTTGCTTCAGGAAGAGAGATTTTACCACAAAGCTAGAGACTGGGAGTGGCATTTTATGTCACTCCCACTAATGTGCAATTATGTAATAGCAAATATCTGAGAGGGACGGAAAAGAAAAAAGAAAGTAGAGGAGTGAGTAGGCTTTCCAGCTGAGCAGAGGGCCTTGGCCATGCAAGCACATCTTCTCAGAGCATGTGGAACATCTGAGGAGGAGAAAGCATGTCCCTCTCCTGTTTTCGTGTCCTAACTGCACTAGACAGTGAAGGGAGCATGAGATTGCATGTATGGGTTTCCTGACTCTGTCCCAAGGCACTAGAAGACCCTCAGACTAAGTCAGTTCATTAGAGCATAATGCCAAGGTTGCAGGTTCAATCCAAGTATGAGCCATTTGCATAAGAGTTGGACTTGATAATCCTTTAGGGTCCATTCCAACTCAGAATATTTTGTGACATAAAGAAGTCAGGTGTTCATACAAAATGAAGAAAATTTGGTAGAACCTGTCTTTCATATAATAGTTGCACTTTCAGGACACTCTCTGAGGAAAGAGAAGTTTAAATTACATCTTCTTTGATTCAAAATCATATTTCCCATCTCAGAGGTAAATTTCCTGAACACTGAGGTGTGAATGGGAAGAGAAATCTTTCATGTCCTTAGCTGAAACATACAGGTGACTGAAAACTAATTCTATGTTTACTAGGGGGAAAAGAGGAGATAAAGTGGAGCATGTAGAGCATGATTTGAGCACCCAGGTTCAGGGTCCTTAGTTTAGAAAGGAGATGTCCTGGGCTATAATCTTCTGAGCCAAAGAACAATTTCTGTGTTTTATATTAAAGAAAAACTGTCCCAGCATCAGCAGCACTAAAACTCAAGATTTCCTCATCCTAAGCATCTGCCTTAACATTGGACTAGAACCCTTCTTTGTCCTATTGTTTTCTCTTCTTTTGACTCAGTGAACCACTTTATACAGTGACACAGCTTGGATGGAGAGAAATGGAAAAGAGGAGATGGAGAGAAGGGTCAGAGTCAGAGATTATAATTTTCTCTTTGCAGTAGGCTGTGCTTTCACAGTTGAGGCATTGTTCTCAGATACAGCTTGCTTGGATCTGAAGACTGAATTGAACTGTAGATTGTTCTGCCTGGGTGAAAACCTCCTAGCATGAGGACATTTGGTCTCCTGCATCTTGTGCAAGAAAGAGCGGTTCTCACTATTTCTTGGAAGGAATTTTTTCCCATTAGATTGTTTTAGGAACATTTCAGCTGAGCCTCCTAGAGCAGACCTCATGATAAATAGTAAATATTCAGGAGACGAAGCATATTAAGTAGTAGAATGCCCAATTTCTGAACCTAAGCAGGGCTTAGGCATGATGGCAGAGACCCAGCAAATCTTAAGGTGTTTTAGACCCGTACAAATTTTATTCTCCTCCTCCTTCACTTCTCAAAGTAGATTTATGCCCAGTAACATCTTTTAGCTTCTTAAACATTTCCAAATGCTGGGATTCTTTGCTCTCTTTTCATGTCCGGATACTTTCTATTGAACCCTTGCCCTCACTTCTGCCTCTAGTTTATTCTGTTTTTCCCCTAGCAAACAGCTGAGGCCCAGCTTCTTGACTGCCGGCTCAGAAGGAAGGTGAGCCTGTGGCTGCACTTAACCTCACCTTGGCCTGATTTTCCCCAAAAGGCTCTGGGTCAGGCCATATGTGAGTAGGGATTGTTGGGATTGCAATTGTGGCTACAAGTGCCTAAATCTCTCTTAAAGCTCCTGCTCAGCCACTGTAAGATTGAATTCAGTAAACTAAAGCCAGGAAGTTTTGAGACAGCTATGAAAAGTATGAGGTAAGGAGTTAAAATGAATGCCTTATTGGTGGTTCATTTTCATAAAGGGGTAGGAATTCATCCATGCTAGAAGCCTTTGTTATGGGAATGTATGAAGTCTTTAATTAAAGTTGCTTAAAATGGTAATTTTGAGCCCTGACAGTTTAGAATGACAGTTTTTTTCTCTCCCCACTCCACATTTGAAAACCTTTAAACTACTTCAGTGAACTGCAACCTAAGTAATCCTGCTCCTATTTTTAGGGACATAAGCCCTGGCTTCAGCAGGGCCATGGCAGTTAGAATAAGAAGATTTTGCAAGTGTGGAGGATTAGCCTTTGCAGCAGTTGTATGACAAAGCAATATAGTTGCCAGTGATAAAAAGGAGGAAGAAAGAACTTATCATTTATTACATATTCATATTTGCCTTTTTTAACACAGGAATCTGCCCAAATATGTCCAAAATTGCTCTTTTTTTTTTCTTTGCTCAGAGCTTTCAGTTCCACAAATGTTTCACCTCACTGCAGAGCAAAACAGATGAATACTGGACACCAGCACTGTCCTGGAATTGAAAACACTAAGCATCACAGTTTGGGTCCTGTCTAATCCTCTGGTGTGGAGTTAACCTGCTGAGACCTAAAAGCTCCTCTCTTCCTGGGTACTGATCTTTGTAATTAAGAGGAAAGCAGCTAATTAAGGACACAGATGAAGGGGCATTTTATTATTCAGCTCTTAGGAATCTATACTAGCTTTACTCTTCTTCAAAAATCCATGCTCCAGATGAGGAAGTGAACCAGTGCCCTTAAATTTTATGACATCATTCCTTCACTGGTGAACCTGTGCAGCTAACCTCCAGAGTACAGCACAGAAGACTCAGAAGGAAACTTGCCATTAAAATAAAAAATACCAATCTACAACTTTCTCCCTTGCCCCACCTCAACCCCCCCCCCAGCAAACAAAAGATCCCAAACTCAAAGATCTGTTATAGTCCAACTGGGTGAAACGAAAAGGGTTTCAGAACTAGTACGAATAGCGCAAGGTCAGAAACATGTAGCTCTGTATTTTCACTGAGATGGGATAAATCTCCCCTTTCAGCGGCAGGAATTTTCAATGTAGAGATGACAACAGAGGCATCAGATATTCTTGGTTACTTTCATTTGAATGTTCATCTGGCCCTGCTCACATCGCCTTGAAGTTCACCCTCTGTAGATTTTTCAGAGATCTCCTTTATTGACACAAACAGATCACTTGAAACTCACACATGAGTGTTTACAGCTCCTAGAGGACACATCTTTCTTCCTCTTTATGCCACCTTATGGCATGAAGAACCATCAATTTAGACCACAGGTACCTTGAGATACACAGGTATCCTATTGCCCACATACTGCAAGCTGCTGGAAAGATTTTGTGTCATTTGCCCCTCTTGTGGTGCCTTAGGTCTTCTCTCAGGAAGCTGTTGAGTTCAGTGGGAAAACAGGAGAGTCTTAAAACCCTCAAGGCTTCTCTAAATTGGGGTAACTACTAGTGAGCAGATGCAACAACCAACCAGAGATTTCTGTAAAGAAAGTCCTAGGCATCCTTCCTTTTCCACACCAATGTTAGCTGCAGGGTCATATAAAAGCATGGCAGAAAGACAGTATTCCAGGTGCTATGCTTATTTCTATGGATATTCTCATACATTTTTCTGGACAAAGAGATACTTTGTATTTTCAACCCCATAAAAGTAGCAAACACAGGTGAATTCTCCTTAGTAAGTCTAACTGTATGAGCAATTTTGGTCTTTAATATATTTCACTGGGGCCGGACATTAACTAAGTTTTCATCCTTTGACACAGACCCATGGTTAAAGTTACAAAGTCACCTTTTGTGCTGATATATGTACCTAGTGGGATTTGCAAAACATCTAAGGGATGTAGACAACTAATTTCAATTGCTTCAGCAGAATCCTAAAAGAGAGGGATCCACTAGATGACAAAAATATCTAAAAATCAGTTATGATATCTACTAAGTTTCAGGTGACAACCCTTAAAGAGTTCTGAATCTAGATGGAGGAATCTAAGGTCTCTGCAGACTTCATGGAAGACTCATGTACTTCTTTTTACTTTGCAGCAAAAAACCTGTGAATGCCTAGAATTAACTCATCAAAGTTTTAAGAGAAACATCTGAAATAGCAATCATTCTTGTGATTCAGGCCTCACATTCAGGCTCTCAGGATATTTTGATCAGTTCTGAAACTAAAGACAAGGTGGACTTTTTTGTTTGGTTTTGGACTTGTTTGGTTTTTTACTCCCACAACCCCTGTGCCACCTCCCCTCCATCCCCAACCCCTCAGTCTTAGAGCCTTCTTCAGTTTCAGCTTCCTTCTCCCTACACAATGCCCTGAGCATCAGCATACATGATGCTCAGCCAAGGCCAGACTTCAAGCCAGAGTGAAAGTAAATCTTTTGTTATGAATAAATATCGGAGAGAGGGGTATATAATGTGTTGGGTTTGAGTGCTGAATATAAGGTGATCAACTTGAAAAGCACATTTCTGGTCCCAGTTCCTGCTGTGAAGTCTTCCTTAGAGTTTTTAGTCTGTTGGCTAATAAGATAGTGAGAAACTGACAATTACTGCCCAGGATTACAAAAAAAAACATCACCCCTTAATATTCTCTACTGTGTATTCTTTTCTCCTAAGAATCCCACTCAAGGTTCTTGCAATAAAGTGCAGGAAAGACAGTGTGTCCCCAGCTGCCTATCCTCTCAGAGTCATGATACTTTCTTGGATATGTGGCTTGGACTTACCCCAAGTTAAAGAGTCTGCAGAATTTGAGGCTTTGTTTCCTAACTGTTCTACCATGGAAAATGTCTGCTGCCTCAACTGTAAAGAAATGGAATGTTTCATTTCTTTGGAATTGTGTTCAATACCTGTGCTGGAGTGGGGTCTTCAGCAAGTGTGGGGTGTTTGCTAGACATTGGGGTACATACAATGGGTATATCTGAAGATCCAAGTACCTAAAAGACCTCTTAATTAGGAGGCATCTAATGAAGTTTAGATGTCTCGAAGTTTAGATGACAGGAGGTAGGAGGAGAATACTGCCTTGTAATTTGTGAAAGTTTCAGTTTCTGGAGAAGCACTTATCTGATTATTTGAAGCCTTGCAAATTTAATGTTCGTGTTCTTCACCCTGAAACCTAAATAAAGAAATAGAAGCTTTTTGTTTACTTCTGTCCTTACTAGCAGCACTCTGTTCAGTTCATCCTCTTTGGACCTCAAGGCTTCACTTACTGTTGTGACAGTACAGTCTGACATGTTTGTAAATCTAAACATCAGCATAACGCTGCAACAGAACATTTGTGATTTATGTGTAAAATAAAATTAAGGAAAAAATATTGCAGGGACATTTCACGTAATGTCAGAGATCCTGTTCTGGCATGATTCCACGCCCTCCAGAATATCCTTCCATTAAACCGATTGCAAAGCTTATATGCACTAGAAATTGAAAGGCAATGTGGGTTTATCACTTAATCTTCAGTATTTTTTTTTCCATGGGACATTTTAGTTGAGTCTCTTCAGAGATGCTATAATTTCATTCCTGGTTTTCCATTTCAGAGTTGTGAGTGGAGAAAGTACTCATCATAGATAATTTTGAGCTTAGGTCTCCTCATCAACAATGTACACATTGAGCATGCTCTGAAATGTGTCCAGCTTTCTTTTGAATCTGTCATGACTTTGCTAATCTTCAGCTCACCCCCTGTCACTCAGATAAATCATAAACCTAGAGATTCTGCAAATACTGAGCAGCATCTTTCTGTTTTTATTACTTTTTCCTTGCAGCAGAGATTTGCTTCATGTACAATCATTTCAATTTATCAGGATATGAGTTAGGCATTTTGAATAAGATAAACACTGAACTGAACTTTCTCCCAAACAGGAGCTAAATTAATCTTAGTTAAGAAATTAGTTTTTAGGAATACAAAATCTCTGTTTTGCAGAAATGTGGCAATTTCACAAGAAAATGAGACATTTACAAAATCATTTATATGAAACACTCAGCTGATCTTCAGATTAGAATAGGCTTTTACTTTTTCAGGTTTCCCCATCACTGATTATATTTGTTCTGGCTTTTTAATGTGCATAAAAATAAATTTCTATAAATCTAGTTAATTTGGTTTTTCACACTATGGTTTATTATATTGCTAACTCTTAGTTAGCTCCTGTTCTAGTGAGGTAAATCCCATGGGAGCTGCATTTACATCAAACTATGCATACATAATATGCAGCTGACATTTTATATGAAGTGCTAGCAGACATGGCTGATCTTGCTTCCAGTGAAGTTGGTAAATGCAGAATAAATTCTGAAATGAGTATTTATGCATGAGCATTATTGTACATACATATCCTTATTTGGCAGAAGTTCTAGGGAGAGGCAACACTCCTAAGAGCTCTGAAGACAGGACAAATTTTAGGAAGAACAACAGTTCCTGAAATGTAAGAAGTAATGGTTCCTGCTTCTCAGATTTCTTTTGCTGGGATAAAACTGGACTACTATGGTTAATAGTCTATGTGTTTGTTCCTAATGATATCTTCCTACTGGAAAATACAAATTTAACAAAAGCAAAAGGGGTTGTATAAATTTTCTAATTTCACTGAAACCTGAGTTAGGGGATGTGAGGACGATTTTTATATAAAATAATTTCATACTTTAAAAATATTCTCCTTCCTGGTCTTTAATATTTTTTTTCATTGCTTTTGAATTTTAAAAATGCATAAAATCAAAGACAGAAAAAAATAATTTTGAAAGGAAATTAATTCAGTCTCCTCATAATAGGTTCAACATCATAGTCAAACCAGATTATAGTGCAAAAAACTGTACGAAAAAACCCCAAATGTGAGACAAAATATTGTGTTTAATTGTAAACCAGGGAAAAAGAATAAATGATGCTTTCAAGACAGCTTGAAATTGTCTGACTTCTCTCTGGTAGGTTATGATCCAATATTCAAAAGATGAGTTTCCCAGGAAGCTGAAAATCTTTTATAACTTATTTGTAACTTCAGTTGACAGCATCACAATGTACCAAAGCCAACACAATAATATGAGAAACAGATTCAGCAACTGGAAAACCTCATGTGTGAAAATTAGAGCTGGTCAAAGGGCTACAGTGCTGTAAATACTGTGGTTGATTTGCTCAGAATGAATATTGACTTTCTGTATACACCAGGATAAGTTTCTGTCCTAGAAGGACAGAACTTGCATGCTGAGCTGAAGCACAAATAATATGTCATTTCAGCATCAAATGGAAATGTTCATTCCATGAAGGGAGGTTACTTAAACTCTTCTTTTTGGATTCCTCTGCAACTCTGTAGCTGTATTTTAAGACAGAACTGACATTCCAGAATCAGTGCTCCTGGTTCCCCAAAGACGTTAAATCCCCTTCATTCATCTGGTTCTCACAGTCCTGGAAAACTCCATCTCTTCTTGCAACAAATCAAAAATTAAAAATTAACCAAGTATTTGAACCTGAAAAATATAAAATTAAACCAATTAATCTATTTATCTCTTCCCAACGGAGTTGATATTGTAAACTGGGAAAGGACCATTGTCTTTAAAAATCAACCTTCATGTATAAAACGGGTGGAACTTATTTAAACACCTGAACAATCCAGAGTGCTTCTTTTTAGTGTTTTGACACTTTGATCAGACAAAATACTGCAGGCAACTTTGTACAATATCTCAATGGAAGTATGCTATGAACAAAAAAATCCTGTTGCCACCATGACAAAAAGACAGAAAAAGCAAGAAAGCAGAAAAAAACCCACATATAATAAAGAGTAATAAAGACAAATAACAATTAAAAAATGTAATAACAATGGAAGTGAATGTAGAAATACAAAAGCCAACAATAAATGGTAATGGAAGGAAATTAGAAGACAAAGATGAAAAGTGCAATGAAGCAGCAAAATGGGGAATCCAAAAAAAAATAGAAAAGGAAAACAAATAAAAATGAATTATAGAAATCTATATCCAATCACACTGCACAGAAATAAACAAAGTAGTACATCTAGGGAGATAAGGAAATAATCCAATAATAAGAATATGAATGCAAATTGAAATGTATGCTTTTGGAAGATGGGAACAGAAAACAAATTTTGTAATGTAAAGTAATAATGAAAAGCAAGGGGGGGGCCAAGAATTTTGGATGAGATTTCTTGTTGACCTTTTAAAAAACTTTCCAGGCTAACTGATTTTAAGATTTTGGATTACAGTTGACAAACCTTTCCACAGTGGTAAAAGATCACCACTTCCTCAACTGCTTTCTCTGACTTTTTTTACTCTAGTGCTGGAGAGACTTGTTGGAAAATGTCCTTAAGTGCCTGTTCGTCAGCTGCAGCAATGCTGAGTCCAAAGTGCCTGGGCAGAGATCAAGACACAGCCTCCAATGATTGAAGGTTTGGTTATTTCATCCACCAAAAGCTTT
Organism: Campylorhamphus procurvoides; assembly: GCA_013396655.1. Classification (NCBI taxonomy): domain Eukaryota; kingdom Metazoa; phylum Chordata; class Aves; order Passeriformes; family Dendrocolaptidae; genus Campylorhamphus; species Campylorhamphus procurvoides. The sequence goes on from WBMV01004075.1 coordinate 576,775, forward strand.
GGGGGGAGGGAACCAATGTGAAGAAGAGAATGTTTACTGAATAATGTCAAAAAGGGTGTTTTCTACAGTACAAGCAGATACAGGACAGAGGGATAGGAATCAAAACTTGCTGACATTTCTGTTAGATGTTCATCCTTCTTAAATACCCACAGTAATTTCCTAAGTGAGTGTAAAGCCCCAAACTCGGCAAGATTTTTTAAAAGGAACTTAAGGTACTTCAATTCACTAGGAGGTGCAAGGGAGAACTCAACAAAATTCTCAGGTGGGATTGAACAACAAACTTTTACTTGTAAAACTTTAGAGCATTAAGGCAGAATAAAGTACTTGACAAATTTTAAAGCAACATTCAATCAAAATAAGGCACTTTCACAAAACATTGACTTAGCAAACTCTAACGTGTCCAATTTTATTACACAGATTTCAAAAAGAGGAAATTAGGAAAAGAAAAAGAGAGACAGAGAGAGAGAAGAAAGGGACAGAGAAAGATTAATAATCACTACTTGAATCCAATGCGATCTCAGCTGCTATAAAATCCAAAACAGCGGACTGGAATGACCTGTAACTTTGCACAACTGCTTTTGTCTGCTCCAGTCTCCTGGGCCCTTCCACCCCAGGTGGGGCTTTCTCCATGCCAGTGGCTCAATAGCCACTCTGGGGCTAGACTAGAGGATCCAGGGGTGGAGTGTGGAGCAGTACACCGTTCCATCTTTGCCAAACTTGCCCTGTCTCCCTTTCTCCCAGCTTCAGTTGTTTTGAGCCATTAATAATTTTTTCCAGTCTTTCACAGTGTGTTCTACCACAGTACTACTAATTTGAGCATCTGAAAAGTCTTGTAACATAGAGAATGATTATGATGCCCCAAGAGGCTGAAAAACTTGTGCAATATCACTCAGAAACTCTGCAGCCAAGCAGGAAGCTAACACAGGTATGTCCTAACCCTGCATCACAGACCACTGGTTTTTTTATGATTCCCCATGTTTGCTCCCCTAAATTATTTCACCATCAATAGAGGTTTTCACCTACTTCATCTAGCTGTTGTTTTGGTCTCCTTCTGCCTCTCCTCTTTCTTTTGCAGGTGTCACATTGGTACCTGTACTTCAGCAAAGGGGACAGCTAAGGAAGGGAGCTTAGGAAAAGCAGCTGGAGGCTGCACAGAGGTGGTCAGTGAGGAAAACTGGGCTAATTTAGAACCAGAGCATTGAATAACTGGCAGACACAAATAGGGAACCAAAAGCAGTCAATGTAGATAACAGGCATGGTTCAAAAATGCTTTGTTGATAAATAAGAGGAAACTAACTGCCCCAAGGCTGTATTGGCACTGACTTGCTGTTCCAGAGGGGTTGTTTATATCCTTCCAGAAAGCATTGAAGTCTTGAGGTGATTAGGAGTGCTACAATCTGCACGTTAACACAGCCGTGGCTTTTATCTCCACACTGTGAATCATGGCACTACAAAATACATAGGAGCACCTACACTGATAGGAAGTGAAGGCCACGTCCACAGCAAAATAGGGTCACAACATTTAGCTTGCTGAGGTACAGCTTGTGTTAATTTGAACTGCCTTGAGCAGCAAAGCCTCCACTCTGCCTGCCTGCCAGTCACTCAGCTACTCCATAGGAACAGCAAGTCAAGGATCACTTTTCCCAACCAGGTAACAGTTTACCATTTATCTTCCCACAAGCTGCTCATCCTCTCCCTTCCTACTGACAAGCTTCCACAGCCAAGGAGCCTTGCTCTTTGCTTGCAGTGCAGCCTGTAGAGCTCAGCCCATGCTGTGACAAACCTAATCACTCACCCAGCTCATATTTTTAGGCAGCTCTAAAGGGAAACCCACATGGTGGGTAGTAGGATCAATGGTGTCTTCTGCCTGCACTAAGATGATGCAAAGGTGTTGGTCTCCTTGGTTTCAGCAGGTGCAGGAGCAATCATGGTTGTGTGCCTTTTGGGAAACAGCTGCTACCCAGTCAGCCAGTACAAATGTAGTAAGCTTCAGTCTGCAAAAGGTCTGTAGCTACATCCCCATTCCCTCCTATCATAGTCCTACAAAACTGCTTCTTGAATTCTTCTACCATACAGCTACTTTAATGTAAATGTATGCACCTCAACATGCAGTTTTCAGCTGGGTTCCAACAAATCCAAACAATGCTGAGAGGTAACAGATGGAGGTAGCCTGAACTGACTCCCTGAAGAAGGGTCTGCCCCTCCAGCAGAGCACTGTTAGAGCTTTTACAAATCTCAGACTTCAGAACTAGGTGACAATTTCCATCTTCAGAGAGACTTTAGTATACATGGATTTCAAAAATGCAAATTAACACTAGCTTCACTTTTTGTTGCATGACTTATGGAGGTTTAATCATATTCACACACTGTATTTTGGGAAACTTCAATTCTGTGTGAATAGCATTTTTGGTCAAAAGCTAGCAGGATTTATTGAGTGAATATACACATATATGTATGAATATATTCTTAAATCTCATGTTGAAAATTCATGAAAAGCACCTCCAAAGAAATAATAACATGCTGACATCTCCTTTTCTTACTCTATCCCAAGGAAAAATCATTTGATTTGTCTATAAGTATCACAGCAGTGAGAGAGTTTTTTTTTTCTCATTAACTATTTTGTCCTATCAGTTAATAGGAAGGGAAATTTACTACAACACGTATTATTTTGCTGCATTGTTCTTTCGGTATGCAAAAATATTAGCTTGTGGTGTTTCATGAAATCTGGGAACAACAGAAAAGGAGCAATATAATTATCTTTAACCATATTAAAAACTAAGGAAAAGGGTGCGAATTTATTTTACTTAAACTAAATCACTCTACCAGCTTATGCCCTAAACAAGGCCATTTTAGCAAATTCTGTCAAATGAAACCCAAGTGGGATGAAGTGCCAAGTATGTTGCTGCCAACTCTGTAAATGCTGGTGACTTTATCCTCTTATTTTGCCAGTGTAATAGAGGATCAAATGTACAATGCTACAGAAGCTCAGCTCCATAATCATGAATTATGGTTTCTGTATTAACTACAAAGAAAAAAAAATTGGTAAAACTTTCCCTAGATTCAAATATCAAGTTAATGCTGCACAAGGCCAATAAATGTACTGAAGATTCATTGCTGTTGGCATCATTGTTGGTTACAATAAGTACAGTGTTGTTACAGCTGGGAAAAAGTAAGGCAAAAGATTGTGGAATACAGTAGCATGAAATGATGTAATAAACTTTACATCAATGTTCAAAGACTTGTTCAGGAAAGCACAACTTTATATTATGCAGTTAACATGAAAACATAATTGTAAAAAAAAGTAAAAAAAAAACAAACCACAAATTCCAAACCCACAGTAATGCTCTGATCCTAGGTTTGATTACTGGATATAACAGTCCACATGTTCTGAAGGTACATTGATTTGGAGATGTGAACTTATTGCAAGCTTCTCTGTAAACAACTGCAACAGGCCTTACTTTATCTCTTGAACAAGTAAATTAGTCCCCTTTGCTACTTCAAACATCCTTTTTGTTAAGTTAGAGAAGGAAACTTAAAAAGAAAAATCCTCAGATCCCTTGAGAACAATGAAGAGGAGATTTGTCCTTCTTGTTAAGAGCTCTTTGTGCAAAATGAGATTGTGACTCTAAGGTAGAGGTAGCACAGCAGTGGGGAACTGATGTTATTCAGCAAAGTTGTACTGTTGCCTTTTTGCTAAGATAAGGCTTGCTTTTGGGCAGAAAGGGAGATTCAGACAAAGCTACAAGTGACCCTGGCTTCATAATTTTTATTGCTATACTTGGGATGAAAAGACATTTGTGCTCTAGCCTCTGGGGCATATACAGTGTTCCTTGAAAATGTTAGATCAGCCATTGATTTATAGCTTTATCTATGAAATTTTCTGGACAAAGAAAAGTAAACTAAATAGCCCTTTTTTTTGCAAATGTACTTTGCATGTACCTTTCATACACAACATTTCAATAAAAGAAATAGAGCTCTACCACTTGAGGCAATATTCTATTTACAGATAGTTTATTTTTAATTATCTTCTGCCTGCAATGCTTACTGTCAGACTATATCCTTTACACAAACAGATTGATAGTGGCTGAAACAGAAATAAAATTGAGTTTTTCTTAAACCCTTGGCTTTTTTAAGGTTTCACACTGCAATTGGAGAATACGGCATTACAACTGAAAGGTTTTGCTATGGAAGGCTGCTGTGGAATCATAGCAATTTTATCAGTGCTGGGAAACTAGTGTTTTCCACTTACAGCAATGACTACTTGTCTGGATTTCTCAGATGAGCAGTCGCCGAGGTTATTTTTCCACCATAGCTAGTAGAGGATGATAGCACTGTCTAAGTTACATGTCTCAGTGAGGCCTGATTGCCTTTTCAGGGCTGTCTAGTTTTGCTTTCTTAACATCTGGAGGGAGTGTTATATGATTTGGACTTCATCATAAGTCAGATTAATTGCAATGTGTAAGTAGTAATTTGCATTTATGTACCAAAGTTTAGATTTTAGGATGCTGCACAAAATCCCAGACTGCATCATTAAATGCTTACACTCTTGTATTTATTAACCACTTTTCTACTGACAGCAATTTTATCATGCATTCATAAAGAGGAGTTGTACTTTTGGCATATATGCGTATTTGCTATAATAATCACATAATGTCCCAGAAGGACTATTAAACGTGCCTCTTTCCACGATCTGTTTATGTAATGCTTATTATATGCACAACATATATCTGCTTTTCAAGGAAATTGCTATAAAATGCTCAAATAGTAATCTCTTTAAAGCAAAGACTTTATTCCTAGCGCATTGCCAGCAGCCAGCAATTAAAAACCAGAATAATACGTATAGTGTTGTCACAAGATACATCAGATGTGATCACTGTTATAAGACTCCTTTCCCTAAAGGTATTTTTCCTTAGGCTGTCCTGAAGAAAGCAAGCCTTATGAATAGGCTTGTAATTTTCTCTGCAGGGTCAGAAGATGTGCAAATTAGAACTTGCCAAAAATATTTCACAGGCACATACAGAGTAAGACCTTGTACTTCTCTTTAAACAGAGTAAGAATCTCAAGTCTAGCAAGTAGACTAGAGACATGTCAACTGATGAAATTAAATGTGAATGTAAAAGCTTTTCTCTGCTGAAAAAGAACACAGCCTTTAGATTAATATTAGCAAACCCTACTGTCACATTGCTACAATCAGCATCTCTCTGGAAAATAAGAATACATTAGTTCAGGTCAATATCTGCACTCCCATCAGACAAAATTACCTAACTGTCTTTGTCTGGTAATGATAATGACATTGTTAGCCTCCAGGGAGTTGACGTCACACAACTAAGCAACTCAGGAAAAGCACTGTGTATAAGTGAACCAGCAAAGAGCTCCATGGGTACAGACTGATTCAGCTGACGGATGCTATTCCAATGCTGCTATGCAAAAATCCAAATATACCTCAAGCTGCACTTAAAAGGAAACAAGCAAATTGCAAACGAGTGTTTCAGTCATATAAACAGTTGTAAGTGACCCATTGGAAAGGAAACATTAAAGAATAAGAGGGATGACTGAATCAAATCTGCTAGGTTCGAATCACGTTCAGATGTATATGTATGTATTTGCATTTGTGATGGTTAATATTTCTTTCCACTGTAAAAAGTTGAAATCCTTTACCTAATCTCTTTCACTGCTCTTATCTATCTACTTTTGCATGTGCATCTGCCTACCCACCTATAAGGACACCTAGGTCCTCTAAATACAGCTAGGAGAAGATAACTAAACATCAAAGCCTGTGAATGAAGCTAACTGTAATGTACTATTGTCACTGAAGTAAAGGTGATACATGAAATCTTTTGCTACTAAATAAAGAATGACTGTGCACTGTTTGCACTCTCTGCCTATTTAAAAAGAAAGGAACAGCCAGTTTACCAGTGTGATTGTGGGGGCCGAGGCAGGAGGATTTTTTTGGTGTTTGTTCAAGAGTTTACGTGAAGCTAATTCTCTCTGTATATTGCATTTATTTGATTAAAAGAGAAGTTCAGTCAATAGCTGTAGAAAAGACGAGGCATGTCTGAACTCATTAAAGCAGGGTTTGTGCGCTGACACTGATGAAAGACCTGCTGCTGGTGCTGCTCCAAGTCCATTTAGTTTTTATTTGACATCAAATTGCTTTGCCTGTACTGCCAGAGCTTGTATATGAAGTTGCAGTACCATGAAAAAGAAAGCATATCTGACAAGGAGACAGGGATTTCTCAGGTGGCACCTGGACACTGCCTCATTTGCCTGGTTTGTGATGTAACAGGTCTGGGCTTTTCATTTGCTTTCTTCCCCATCTCAAAATGATGCCTATGCACTCTCCAAGGTCTCCTCCAAATAGCTGCATGTGGGAGGAGATACCTGCAATACAGCTTCTCCTACCCTCAATCCACCTCACATATGTTTAAGATGGGAAAGAGAAATGAGACAGTCACAGGCATCTGAACTCTGTATTTGTGAAAGGAATTATCTCTGCTAGAGCTAAATCTTCTGCTGCCAATGGTTTTCAGCCCACTGGGCTGCCAGGAAAATCTGCTGTCAGTGAATGCAGCTTGCCTAACCTCATAACTGTGCGGACAGACTTTTTGTAGGGCATTCATGAAGGCTGACTTAGCCTGCAGAGGCTCATGTCACCAGACTGCCTCTATAGCCTGGGCAGGAGCAGTGAAGCATACAGGACCATTATGGGATCCCATTTCTCTCTGGTGACTGCAGAGATGATTAGTCTCACTATGCTAAAGTTAGCTTCCATGAAAACGTTTTTAGTTGGACTTTTATCAAAATGACTGCTTCAGGGTCGAGCAGCTTATATTCCCATAACTGTGTTTTGACATGCTGTTTTGCTTTATTTCTATCTTCATGGTGTTGCTTAAGCACGGCCCAGAATTTTTAGATGCTTCAGATCTAATCTGATTCATCTGTTTTGAATAGCCTTGCAACGTTAGCCAGAGAAGATCCTTTTTATTCTCTCTTTTAATCTGCAAGCTAGGTTTCTAAAAGAATTTGTCCCACTCTGTTCCTCTGAAGGTTTCTTCATCAGTTCCCTTTAATGAATTCTGAGCACACTGGTAGATTCTGACCCTGTTTGCCAGGGCACAGGAGTCTGAGAAATACTTTCTTGCTGGAAAAAAACATGCAGAGGAGAGGCTGAAGGATCAAGGCTTGATTAACCTGGAGAGGAATGTCCTCCCTGTACCTATAAGGAGGCCATCAAGAAGGTGGAGCTGGGCTCTTCACAGGGTTGCAAGGCAGGAGAAGATGCATGAAGTGAAACAGAAGAGTTTCAGGCTGGGTATAAGGGAAAGCTGTTTCTCCAGGCAGACAGTGTCCCAGGGAGGCTTTGCGCTTGCACTGGAGGTTTCAAGATCCAGCTGAATGAAGACCTGAGAAACCTGTTGTGATCTCAGAACTGATCCTGCTCTGAGTAAGGTATTAAACTAGAGCTCTCCAGAGGTCCCCTTCAGCCTTAGTCATTTTGTGATTCTGAGTTTTATCCTTAGAGAACCTTAAGCACTGCTGAGCTTAGGCAGGAATGCCTAACCAAATATAAGGTGACAACTCAGGGCTGGTTTTTTTTCCATTATACTTAGCAGGAAATATTTAAAGGTTTGTCTATATTTCTTAGCAAATAAACTACTTCAAAAATCTCTCTATTTATATGCATTAACCCAAAAAGCTGAGTTTTTTGCCTTATGAGACTGAGAACTACACATGACAGCAGTAGTTTGAAATCCTTTCTTGTAACCATGTTCTGGGATTCAGAGCCTTTGCCTTCTTCAGCACTGATTCAGCAGAAGATTTATATTCCCACATCAGGAAGCTGCTGAGCCCCACTCACTAATGACAAAAATTCCTACCTGCTTCACCCTGTGTGTCCGATCTGGAAAAGTCCAAATCCTGCCGCAGGCACTAAGCCTCAATATCTTGCAAATGCCAAAACAAAATCGTTACCAAAAGAGGTAGTAGCAATACGATTCTGCAACCAGAATCAGACCCTGCTTCGGTCTCTTTCTCACCTCCCGGCTGTTTCAGCAGAGGGCACCTTTGGATGAGAGAGAAATCAATCATTCTGATTAAGACTTGGAAAATCTCTCCTACATTCCAATTCTACAAGACACAGTGGCATCCAGATGAGCCCCAAGTTCTCACTCTTTTGCCCTTCTAGCACACCTGTTATCATCAAAATGAAGGCTGCCAGGGCAGCTCCAGGGTTGTTTTCTTGGCAATATAATCCAGTACAGTGCTGTTCTGCTGGCTGAACAGCATGCAAGACAGAAAACCACTCTGCCCTCTGAGATTGTTCCCATGTTTTGTGGATATGAGACCACTTGGAGTGAGATAAGAAAAGAGGCTCACACAGCGCTGCTCTCTCAGCCTCTAATAAAAGCACCTGCCATAGGCATCCTAAGCATGTGGACCATCTGCTTATCCTTTTTTCTTTTTTTTTTTTCCCCTGAAAATCCTTTTTCCTTCAACTCTTACCAGACTTTTTTGTCTCGATTTGTCTTGAATTCCAGCTAGGCAATCTACCCCAGAGTTTCTGCTTAACCCATGCAAGGTAATGCTACTGCAAACATAGTAAGCACTTTGTGTTATTTATCTGAAAACTATATTTTGAGGACAAGAAAATGAAATTAGCATGTTGATTTACTCTGCAATGTTCTCTGCATCAGTGAATGGCAGTTGTGCCCTGGCATAAAGACTGCTTTGCAAGGCCTGAGCTTGGACTGCCAGTCAAGGGCACACTGGATGAGCACACAGATTAAGAATTAATAGGGTCTGTAAATATATTTGGACAATCAAACAATATTATCTTTAATTCAATCTGTAAACGGGGTTTGCATGCCACACGCGTCTGTTTATATGTGTGAGTGCTAACACTGTCTTAGTAGAATGGACAGGCATGCATTTCATATTTTTGTAATCAATTAAGCAATAGCTAATTTTGATTTCCCAAGCACTCATTGGAAAATATTATTGGGAGATTTAGGTCTATATTACTTTTTAACTATGTTTACACTGCAAACTTATTTTTGCTTGAAATTCTCATGGTCTTCTGTGATTTTTGAGTGTTAAATATTTCTTTCAATCTCAAGAAACTATTGTTTTAGGATTAACAACAGGAAATTTAGATTTTAAAAAAATCTATATTCTTGTGAAATAACAAGGATTTCCTCTTTTTCTTTTCTTTCTTTTCTTTTCTTTTCTTTTCTTTTCTTTTCTTTTCTTTTCTTTTCTTTTCTTTTCTTTTCTTTTCTTTTCTTTTCTTTTTCTTTTTTTTCTTTTCTTTTCTTTTCTTTTCTTTTCTCCTTTTTTTTTTTTCAGAGTTCCTTCTCAGATTTATTTTGGCAAATATTTGTGCAAATTCACAACAAAAATACTATTCAATATTTGTTTTAAAGTAACATCATTTTGGAATGATAATTTGAACGGTTTCCCTGCAGAAATACTACCCCAAGGAGCAAACACAGTTAAGCCAAATATATTCATTACCATCAATCTTGAGATAAATTCAGTCCCCCTTGGGCAAAAATTAAAAAGAAGAATGTTTAAACAAGCAAGCTGCTTGGTGTTTATCTACACATGGGCACACATGCCTAACATTCCTACTGACAACCATTTATCTTTTCCCTACTGATTTCTTTCTGGTGTTTCATGTTAATTATTGTTGTTTTCTTTATAATTTTTTTAATATGTATCCCAAGCTTACCAAGAGATTTGTAACCAAACCCAAACTGGTCTAAATTATCTGCATGCTGAAAATAACATTAGACTAACATGCCACAGGCTACCGAAACATTTCACTGATTTCTACAATAAAAGTTGAAAGGATTAATTGTGTAACAATTCCTCCAGGTCATTAGATTTTTTTGTGGCAGGTACTGTTTTATTTGCAAATTCTGGAAAAAAAGGAGATGGTTTTCTGCATTATAAGATTGTGAGGATGGGAAAATTACAGTGCTCAGAGTATTTCTACAACATATGTCAGCTTCTTCATTTCCAGGAGCTGGACAAGTGAAGAATGCACAGCAGACTGTACTGAGGAGAGGAGAGGAGAGGAGAGGAGAGGAGAGGAAAGTGTTTGCAAACACTTCTGAAGAGTTTGGTATATGCATTCAAATCTAAATACAAGGCTATCTTGATACAACTCTGGAAGTTAATGAGATCATTGTTATTGGGATTAAACTAATCTGTATGTATGCATATATGTACTATGCACATCTATATATTGAAGCGGCCAATTCCGTTTGGTATCTATTATCTTTGGTACAAAGACATACATGACGAGATAGACCTATTAAAGGACAATGCATTAAATGTTTGCCAACATCATATGCTTAAACTCAGAAGAAGTAACAGAATGGAAAAAATATCTTTTCCAAGTTGACCTCCTGTACTCATCACCACAGCATCTCAACATGTTCATAAAAACACTGATTGCAGAATCTGTTCTCTCACACACATCATTCTTTTTTCCTCTTCTCCCTTCTATACCTATGCAGGAGTTAGGGGGCGGGGCTGGGTTAATTTCTAAATGTTATTACTCTGTAATATGCAATACAGTTTTCTTACTGAGACATATCAAGAGAAGGCACCTTTTAATTTGAATGTAGAGTAGCTTAGTTCTTGTGAGCACAGGTCCTGTAATCTTTTATAGATATAAGGGAACATGAAATTGGAAAAAAATATTTAAAAATAAAAGTTTCATCCATAAAACACTTAGAATGGCACTGACCAGCATCTCTTCCCCATGTCACTCCTTTAAAATCCAAATGAGACTAGTACGTGTACAAAGTAGCACAGTAGGTGAGTAAATTACAGTAGCTTCAGGATCTGGGCATCATTGCTCAGTGCCATTAAAGTCCATCTGGGGGAGATAGATTAGGCAGCATTGGCTGTCACAACTGTAATGTCATGGCAGCATTAGAGTATGCTCAGCTCAAAAAACAAACTGGCAAGACTGGCAATGTCTCCCGAACTCAGTACTAGGCCCACTGGTCTCTCTCTGAAGTGTAGCAAGCTGAAGTTCATCTTTTTCCAGTATCCCAGATGGTTCTTGTACAATCCCTATAACTTCTTTCAGTCTCCTATTCCCTTCCTGCTTTTCCTTCCAAAATGCCACTGACTATGAATAATTTAATTTGCCTGCCAGAGTTCTCCATCACTTTCTCCAGCCTTAAGAGAGTAACTTTCTAACGCTGTATTTCAATGTCTTCTGGCAGAATATTTTCCATCTGCTTTTTAGATGTGCGAGTGTGGGAGGGGCAGAGGAGGCTGGGATGGCGGGGGTGGTGTCAAGGAATGATGCCAAGACAGACTGCTCTCATTGAAATGATCTACTGCTTCATCTCTGTTTCCACAGGGCTTGGTACACTGCTCTCACTTCCCTTCACCTTGACTGCTGTTCCTCACTTCACCCTGAGGTAAGGATAAAAAGGAAAGAGAAAAAGAAAGTCAACTCCTTAATTCATAACTTTCAGAATATATTTAGATTGGAAAAGTCCATGAAATAAAGCTTTTATCCCATTATCCTAGGCTTTTCACCTCAGCTATCACTGTAGCTTGCCTGAAAAGTATTTGAAGTAGGAACACTGATCTGAATGCACAGAGGGAGGTGGGTAAGAATATGGGCACTCAGAAGGAAAGGGAACTGAACTCCATCTCTGTTAGATCCCTCTGGGCATTGCTCTGGGAACTGAGAGGTCGAGTATTTTCATTATCACAAAAGGAAAATAACATAAACCTGCAACTGTTTTCTAAGATACTATTAACAGGAATAACACAAGGTTGTTTGCCATGTGGGCTTTAGGGTTTCACCTTTATGAAGAAATCCCTAAAATGAGCACTTTTCCTCTATTTGAGCTGGGAGGAGCAGGTAAATCCTAGGTCCTCCCTATATCTAGACATGCTTTTGCAATAGTTTTCTGTGACAACACGGAAATAATGGGAAGCTGTAAGAGATGTCCTGCAGCAGTCTTTAGGATTGCATTGAAGTACAGTTATATAATAAGAAGAAGCAACTTGGATTAGCTCATAAAACTCAAGAAACATGACAGCAGGCATTATGCTTAAAGTGAAACTCATTAATGATAGATAAAGTAATACAGTATCCTGTTCTCCTAAAAGATGACTCAGGCAGATTGATGCCTGTGGCTGCATTTGGTGTGCTGCACACCATCACATTCAATCACAGATACTCGGTCAGGCTGTGCAGGGATTTTAGGCAAATGGAGACCTCTTGGAAATCCCACCCACTTTTGCCACAAGCCAAGGAACTGAACTCATTTTGTGGAGCAATATTAGATCATGGAAATGGAATGACGAAAACTTTGTGCAGTTCTACTTTTGTTGATTGCTCAAATTTCCTCTCGATCTTATGCATTTCTTTCTTCTGAATTCTGCTAAATACAGTCACAATTCAACTAAGTTATATAGCTTCACACTTGATAATTGATTATTAAATATAGTAGTGTTTCATCCGTATCATGCATTTTCTTTAGTAGATAATATTTTGAGAATATGTGTATGACTGACAAGGAATTGGATGAGAACTTCTTATTCTTGAAAGGAGTAATGTAAAATTATCTCACTGAGATGTTCTTGGGATAAAGACATGATTTTTCCTTTTGTTTCTGAGAATCATTAAAGCTGAACTATGTTTTTCTGTTGCAAAGAAGCAAACCTAGTTTCTGGTATCTCTTTGTTAGTGTTGTACTGTGGATATATTATCACTTTTTTTCCTCCATTGTTTTAACTGAATTTGACAGATGAAAATCTATATGCAGCTAAGTAATTAATTTATACTTCATCAAAGTTAGGAAACAATTTGAATGGCAATTCAGAAGAACCTCATGCAACGCTTAAGTTAGATCATCGCTCCATGTACCCAGTAGTGTGCACAAGACAAAGACTAAAATCTACACCTTTGTTCCGTTTTGTATTAAGTTGCAGGGTTCTTTTTTATTTCATCTTCTTTTTCAGCAAATGCCACCAAGCATGCTAATGAACCAGTCAAAGAATCAGCTGTACTAACAGTTAATGAGAATTCAAAGAGATTTATTTAGCCTAGCATCACCATTTCAGTGAAAATTGAAAGAGGATTAATTTGATTTATGTCAAAATGGAGGAATCTTTATATAATCTGCAGTCAAACTCTCATGAATATATTTATGCAGACTTGCAAAGTTCTTCAAATTCATGTGTAAAAAGCTATGGGAGAAGAAGACAATATTTATTTATATGTAAATTATTCTTTTTGTGCAAAAATCTATTTTAGGTTTCAAATGTGTTTATATCTCCTCTTTGCAATGCTTGGGAACTTACAAGTTAAAATGTGGAGCTGTGGAAATCAATGAGTTTTATATGTGATTTTAATGGACTCCACTATTCATCTATAAAAAACTGATGGGCAGACACAGATAAAACTGTGCAATATAATTCTTAAGGACACTCTGCCATACCTCAAAGCAACATTTTTTTCTGGAGTACATATCATGCATACAGAATGCATATCAACATTTCATCTGCTCTCTTTTGGAGAAGCTGCATGACTCACATCTTTCTCATACCCAAGTAAAAAACTCGTGCTAATAACGTCATTAAAATGCACCAAAATTTCATGTGCAACTATATTAAGTATGGAAAAGGCAGCTGATTTCAACACCAGTAGGATTTGTAAGTGCATCACTATTCCTCAAACATGCTATATCATTAGCATTTCCAGGAACTGTGTATGGCATCCTGGAGTGGTGTTTCATATGCCATTTCCATGGCCCTTCACGCACTACTGCTTTAACACCATAAACCCATATCATGCATGATGATGCTGTGAGACACATATGGCTTTAATAAAAAAAGCCTTGCATTGAGCCATTTTCTTCACATACACATTGAAATCCAAATTATTCATGAGTAACTGTACTTCTGTTAGACAATTTGGGCTATCTAAACTTTAAATTCACAAGGTTATTTATGCATGGCCAAAAAGGAAGAAAGTATAACATGCTCTATCAAATGACCTGACTAGCTCTTACAATGCCCTTCTGGTTTTTTTTTAAATTATTATTATTTTTTAATTTGTTGTCTAGTAGGGCTTTTCAAACAATAGGGAGAAGTAACATGTGAATTCAATCCTTTGTCTGACTTGTTCTTTCCAAGAATTTAGGTGAAAGTTTCTGAGGCAATGGATGTTAATCCAAGAACAACTATGAGAAGCAAAAGCATTTTACTTGATCCAAGGGGCTACTGATATGAACATTCAAATAGAGCGGATCTCCCAACTGATATGTATTTAGGCATACAAAGTGAGGAAAATAGTAGATCTGGTCTACTACTAGTCATTTCATGAACATGTCCTTTTCCCACTGAACCTCACAGCACTGTCTCTATTTACTTCAGTATTCTTTCATGCTCAGTAAGGACATTTGCTAAAACATTTTCTCTCTGAAAGGACTTTCATACTCCCTTGCTGTGGCCAGTGTTCTCTGTCAGACATCATGTTCAGCATATATTAATTATGTTATGTTTCAGTGATAAGAAATTAATATCATGTACTGTCCAACTTACTCTATGGATCGTGCACATAACTGTTTAGACATTCAGAATGAAATATTAGCCTTGACATTGCCTTGAAAAAGTAAGGTAGGGAAAATCCATTTTATTTTTAATTTTAAATAATCACTTGTATTCACTCTCTATCCTAAGAGAATTAAGATGTGCAGAGTGACGTAGCATTTTTGGCCAGGGAAACCTGAAAAACAGTTAGGATGTAGGAAGAACACAGGGCTGATCCAGTACAGCTCCCATGGGCATCAAGAGACATTCTGCCTCTGGCATCAGCTGGAGCAGAATTTGTGGAGCTCCAATTCAAAATCCAATGAGAAATTAAAAAAAAAATAAAATAAAAGAAAATTAGAAACTTCTTTGACAAAAGTAGTAAAATCTATTCCTCCCTAAATCAAACCTTAACATGAAAAACTCTGTTAGAAGATTCAGTTAAAACAGCAGCATGGAAGAAGTCTGGATTCTGATGAATCTGTGTTTTCTGAAATCCATCCCTTACTCACCTACTTTTGTGTCCTTATACTCTATATTCTGTGTACTACAGTTTCCTTATGTCTTTTTGCACATTTACAAGCCTCTTTTCTGATGCTTTCCATGACCCAGATCCTTGAGCCACTAGTAGTCCACAAAAATCCAAACAACTCCTGACAAAAAACCTGAAAAAATACCCCAAAACTCTTATATTTGCAAGCAAATATTCACACAAAATTGGGGAAACAGAAACAGTCAACTAAAATTCAGAGCTGACACTAGTTTTAGTTTAGTGAGAGATGAAAAAAAAAAGCTCTTTGGCTGTCCTGGACAAAAGGAAAGTTTTGGGTTGGTTGTTTTTTTTTAAACGGCTAGGCAATCCTTGAAATAAAACTAGCTGAGAAATAATATTTTAACCATAACTGTTTCATGCCACATTCTTTGCCTGTCATATTAGGCCAGACCACCACTTGTCATGGCACATTTAGACCTACCCATGAACTTGCTGACTTATCTAGTGATGGAAAGCTGACAAGGGCTTCATCAGAGCAAGCTGATCCCTAAGCCTCACTGGCACTGATCTGGGTCACTCCCTTCTTTCTAGCCACCAGTCTTTACAAAATATACAGGAACATGATATCTCTGAGACCTCTACTTTTGTCATGTCTTGTTGTAGCTGGCTACCTAATTAGACAGTTATTAGGTGGTAGTGACAGATTAATTCAAAGACCTTATTTACTAGAAACCCCAGCTGCAAATAGAAGGATTGTAGCAATGTTCAAAGTGATAGCCACAGCACAATCTTAGTTTAAGGGTCATTTTGGTGCATAGATATACAAATAACTAATCATGTTCTTTTAATATGATTTGAAAGGAGAGAAGAATACAATTAATTTCACTGAAACAGGAAAACTTAAAATCTGCATAGAACAGCTGATAATGATGGTCTAAATATTGTCTGCTACTGTAAAATTCAGGTTCTGTGTTCAGTCAGTTGTGTTATGATAACTGTTATGTAAAATCAGATTATGTGAATGTAATGCCATTTAAAGGGATAGGTTATAAAATCAGCTCTCATCTGAACAAAAATCCATTCCAACTTCCCATTCTCACCTTGAGAAGGGATAAAAACTTTGGAGTTGCCTACATTATCTGAACTCTGAACATATGGTGATATTGTATTCAATGTTAAAATAATGAATTTCATTTTCCTTGGCCCAGAACATAATTCTAAGTAGCACTCACCTATATTCTCTTACACTGCAATATTTATATGTTACAAAAATGTCAAAGTTAGTTTTAAGTTAAGCCCAGAATCTTTGGAAAAGCAGCAGTATAGGGCTCAGCACAACTAACCTCTCAGTTATCTACTTTGCTTTTTGGCTTTTAATTTCTCATTGAGTCTAATATTTCCTCTTCACCTGTACCTGAATCAGTTGATAGAATTCTAACTAAGGATAGTTCCTGTTCCATGCAACGAAATCGCATTCCAATCAGTAAAATAAAGGAGTGAAAAAGCCAAAAGTTTGTGCCCTATCACACTGAAGAACAGTTAAAACATAGGAAATAATATCATCACAAACTACACCATTTAATGAAAGGCCTTTCCATTTATTCCTGTTATCTTATTACCATGTGAAAGAAGTATCAGATTCTCTTCTTACATGGCATCTATGTTTCCAAATTTTAGATGCTTGTCTTACAAGAAAAGAAGTAATCTTTTCATAACTGAGATCATACCTTCTGTAGAGTGACCTAGAAGAATCACTGTAGTTTTCCCTTCACAGAGTAAAGAGGGAAAGAGCAATCATTGCACAGAAAAAGAAACCTTGGGTTGTATCACACACCCTGGAGTTCTTTGAGGCAATCTACTCAGAAACATAGTTTCCCAGACATCAGATGTAGAATGTTTCTCCAGGCCTTTTGAAAAACAGATGACAAAAATAAGTAAGTAACCATAATGAAAGCAACACTCTTAAATCAACCAGGAGCTTGAACTTTTTCAGTGTTCACTCACAACAGAACTTTGAATAATTCTTTCAATTATGTTTAATGAAAGGTGTTATGTCCTTCTCTAAAAAAGTATTGATTTTTTATAAAATATTTAATATGATCCTGTATAAAAGTAAAATGCAGAAAAAATAATATATTAATTGCTAGGAGAGATCAGCATCCACTTAATTAACTTATTTCTTGAAAACTTCCTCTTAACATATAGTGTGGATGGTATCATGTTCTAATAAGCTATATTTATAATCTGTCCTTTTTCTAGAAGTAAAAATTAGACTTGAGTACTATTTTGGATATAGAGTTTTGCTAAACAAATTAACTGTAAGGCTTCTCACATAATAATGGTCTTTTGACTTTCAGACTGTGGCTTCACTTTTAAAATGCTGCACATGGAAATAGTTTGTATCTCTTTGGAAGTGAAATAAAATAATATTTTAAGATTTAAAAATGTCAGGATATTCATTCTTTATTTTTCGATTTCCGACATCGATGTGAAGGAAGAGATTCACAACTGCAGCTGTCATAGGGCCAGGACAGTGACTTTTCCCTTTTTCCCTTTTCTAAGTTTAATGGAAAGCATTACATGATCAAATAGTTTCTGGGAATAGGAAATGAAATTTGTTATATCAGCCTTTAGATACTGGCCAGTTTCTCTAAGGGCACTAGAAAAGGACTTAAATCACAGTTTAACAACATTGCATTTACAATGAGTGTATTACCCAGGACTCCAGAACTTCTGGTGCTGCCTGTGAGGTTTGAGAAACCACTTATATTCTACTTATATTTCACTCCCACTTCACTCCATTTATGGTTGGAAAAATTAATCTGAACAATGAGTGTAATTCATTTGTTACAATTGGTGTTACAATCTCTCATGTCTGCTTGACATACCTTGTGCAAAAGCACTGTGATATCCCCATTAATTTAAAATGACAATATATTTTCCTCATCATTGTTACAGCTGGGCTAGACCAGAATGGCTGACATTTATGTGTTTTGCTTTCATTTGAAATTTGCTTTCTAGGATCATTTGAAACCCTATGCAACAAAGTTTTCAGAACCTTAGGTGACTGGTGGTGGTCTCACTCTAAGATACTAGCTGTACTAGTATGTTGAAAAGGTGGTGACATCTGCTCTGAGTCAGAGTGAAAAAGGAAGACATACTTTGTCAGAAGCATCAGTATTGGCCAAGGATTTATTCCTCAAAACAGACCTTAAGTTTTCAGCAAGTCAAGCTAGCTACAATTTTTGTTGTTTAGCTTGCAAACACATGCATTTACAAACATGGAAACCAGTCATTCACTTTCATTCTTTCCACATTTTTTTTATTGTTTTAAAAAGGTTCTAATAATTTCTGTGAGAACCACAACACTTCTTGGTCTCAGCCTTCAGCAAAAAGACAAGTTTCTTAAAGAATGTTTGTCTGGTGATATTCTTCCTTATAGAAAGTACATTAGGAACATTCAACAAAAAGAAAGGTGTTAATGTTCACATTTGATTATCTGATTCTTTAGTACTCTTTGCTTCTGACATCCTTTTAAAATTATTATTTTCTTTATTCTTTGCTTTTCAGTGAATATTTTATTTGGCCTTCTGGCTATGTTTTTTTTTTCCCCAAAATAAAAAAAATGGTCACATTGCAGAGTCTGTGTTTAAATTGTTTTGTCAGTCTTCTGTCTCATAGTCTATTGTTTCTGTTACTTTCTAAAGGGTCCCAAAAATGTATTTGTAGAGGTGTAATTTTTGATTCACTTTAATTCATTTTTATGCCTTTATCATAGAGGACCAAAATATTTTTATTCACTTACAAATATAGTGGTGTGTATGTACTTAATTTAGAGTAAATGGCAACCATTACTCAAGCATAATGAGTAAACAAAACCCACAAAAACTTTCTCAAATGATAAACAGAATGTGAAAAAAACAAAAGTGAATGGTGGTGTCCATGTTTGCAAATATGGTTTGAAACATTGAACCACAGTATTAAGAGTTAACATAAAGGAATTCCATAGCAAAAGACCCAAAAGAAATAGCAATGTTGTTAGGCAGTTTGAATATATTCCTAGCAAAATGGAGTATGTTTTAAGCTTTGGAATTTTTTAAAATTTTATTTTAAGTCCAGCTTCTCTGAGGCCTAACCTTGAAGATTATCACATTATACTGTCACACTGTATAAAACAACACAAGCTTTATTAAAATTCAAATAAGCTGGATGTAATATAATACAAATGATGATATTTTGCTTAAACATTCTTCTAAATAATATTTCATAGTTTTGTCACTCATTTTCTCCTTTTGGTGTACACTACTCTTATATTAATAAAGCCATTGATGTCAACCATGCAATTCCAAGCTTATTGTCATATCCATATCCATAGGTGTCTCTGGTGTAGCTTCTGTAGCTGAAATCTGCATTTAAAACATTGGCCTAGAAATACAAAACAAGTTTTGTGTTTGGAAATCACAAAATTTCATGTGTATTTAAAAAGTAGGGATACCTATCAGACTGTGCAGCCTTGCTAAATAGAGAAAATGCACACACAGACTAGAGGCACTACATAGGAAGTGCTCCTTAACTACATTGTGACAGTGGAAATTTGGAGAGCTGGTGTGCCCCACTTAAATCACTAATACCCAGGACTCTAATGAGAAATAAAAGTGCTTCAGATATAGGACATTAAAATTTTATGACTACCCCATATTAGTGTGCTGTCTCACAAATGTTCCTCTTTCTATGGAGAGAGGCAGAGAGAGCTCCTTATAATGACAAATCTATTTAATAGCTGTCTATATATAAACTTATCTATTTATTTATAAAACTATATAAGGTTTCTAAACTATATTTGTATCTCTTTCTCTCAGCAACCATGCCTTCTGCTATTTTGAGGTGATAGCCGATATCCAAATAATTCCTATTTGCTATATTCATCTCATCTTTATTTCTGATCTCTAGTAACTAAAGGCTGTGGGTCTCTTCAGTTTGACCTTGAAAAGACCTTCTATTTGCCACATAGGACAATACGGATATGATAGGCTTATGAAAGGGTAGCAGAAGTCAGCAATCATGGAGAAGAGATGAATTCAAATTGAAGATTTGAAGACATAAAATGATATACCAAGCATAGTCTTTTCAAAAGTGGGATTTATGTTTCCTTTTGTCAAAGCAGTAGATGTCAAATTTGTGTGTGGTAGAAAGTACTCTACATGTGCATACAGGATAGAAAAAAGGCATGGAAACATTTTTGACTCCATGTTCCAGAGAGTCTTCTTAAATCTCATAAAGATTTTATGAGAGGCTTATGAAAGTGTTAAGAGAGATCATAGGCTGATTTAAAGGAGGGGAAAAGGAAGAAGCACGGTCAAGACAATACCTCAGCTGTGACATGGTGTGGTGGAGCATGGCACAAATTGAAGCAAAGCAAAACTTCCTCTCTTGAACCTGTGGCTGATAAGATTATGTCTTGAATGTTACAAGGACTTCCCAATATCAGGAGAAAACAGATGAGACCTCACTGTCCTTTTGAAGGATGGTATATAATGATGATCTGTGGTTAATTCCACTTCCAATGAAAAAAAAAATTACTGAGGAGATTGGAATATAGCTTGATGTTTGAGGTAGTAAGATGCCTAGAGAGTAAGAAACTTAAATACCTCAGCTCTGTGTGGACTGACTGTATGATGACAGTGTTCTTTTTTATAAACCATGAAAATAAGAAGTGAAAACTTTTTCTTTTTGCTCTGAAAAGCTAAGTATGTATTCAGCTTACTCTGTTGCTGCTACAGATGTATGATATGAACAGTCTATCCTGAACTAATTCCAACAGACTACGCAGTGATATTACTATCTGTGTGAATGCATGGATTCTTGAATCCTGAAAAAAAAATCAGTTCTTTCCATCATTACAAAGAGTAGAGAGTAGCTATTTCACAAGACAGAAATACTGCTAAGGGCAGTTGCAGCATCTCATTATACTGAACCGGGAAAAACACACGTATTCAAATGGCTGCTTCAATAAAGGAGATGATAGTGTGCTCTAGGATCTTTTCCTTTGCCATTTTTTTTTCCACAAGGAAACTGTGTAGCAAAGGAAGAAACTAAAATATAAGTGAAAATCAGGATTTTCTGTTCAGCTGCTGCAATATATATGTATATATATATATATATATTTGACTATGAATTACATGCAAGGGAAAATGTTTTTACTGTAAGCATGGTAAAATATTTGAAGTAGTGCAGAAAATCACCATCTATGGGAATATTAAAAACTTAGTAAATCTTTTACCAGCCTGGTTTAACTGGACTACTTCAAGCGGGGGTTTGTAGTAGATGCCCATCTGATGTCCCTTCCAATCTCGGTTATTCTATGATTAGAAAGGTTGGTGTAAAGTCACGTAACATGCAGGTACCCCTGAAATGCCAGGCAGTGGAAGGATTTCAGGAAAATTTATTCCAAAGTCAAGAACTTGATGAAGAAAAGCCTTAGCAGTGCTCCCAAAGCACCAGGTCTGAGAAAAGGCATGCCTCCTGTGCTCTTCAGGGTTTTTCCCTTTGCTGGCCTCCCCCACAGGCCCCTCTGACTCTGAGACTTGTAACGCCTATGAGGGTTTATCTCTCCTCATACCAGAGAGAGACACTGTCAGCCTCCTCTGGAATTCAAGAGGAGAAAACATCCAACTGTATTTGGAAAAAGTGCTTCTTCTTAGGCAGAAAAGTCTCCTTAAGTAACACAGGCTCTAATCTACTTGTCATAAATCTTCTGGAAAGGGTATCTACACTTACAGTTGAGCATTGATTGTGCACCTAAGGCAAAAAACATCAACTTCAGGATGAAAATCAGAGTGAAGAACAAGACAGATTTCTGAAGTCAGAATATATCACAGAACAAGAAAGCCTATTTTCTAAATTATTTTTTTCAAACAGCTGTGCAAAATACAGTCAAAAATACTTGCCTTCAGGTCGAAGTTCATTTTTCTACTCTAAGTTTTGGATGAATTCATTATTCACTTAAAGTTAAAATTATGCTAATAATTAAATAAAAGATGCTTCAGTAGACTTTACCTTTAAGCTAAAGGTAGATGAGAAAGCAACAGTCTTTACAGTTGCCATTTTTTTTCATGCAGAACAGAAAGACGAAAATGAAAAATGTTAAGAGCTGCATTGTTTCTGGGATACTGTGAGGTTTGAAGGCTGATTAAGGAAGAGGTACAATAAAGACTAGACCTCAACAAAGAACTTGACACTCTTCTGATGCCTTCTCCTGGACGAACTGGCAAGATACAAATTTGATAGGTAGTCTGTGAGATGAGCAGGAACTTTGCTCACAGGCTGCACTCACAAGGTGGCGATCAATGGTTTTTACCAGTGTGTCACAAGTGGGATCCCACAGGGATCAATACTGGGTCCCACACTGTTCAACATCTAAATGGTCTGGATAATGAGTTTGAAATCACCTTATCAAGTCTGTGGATGACCCTAAACTGCATGGTAAGGTGGACACATCAGAAGGGAGAGCCATCTTACAGAGTGACCTGGACAGGCTGAAAGAGTAGATTAGCAAGGACTGTGTTAGTTTTAACAAAGACAAGAGTAATGTCCTGAAGCTGGAACTCAAAAATGAAAGAGCCAAGTACAGGCCGGAATCTGTGTGGTGTGAGATCAGCCTTGCTGAATGGGACTTGTAGCAGGCTGAACAGGAGTCAGCAGTGCACTACTGCAACAACAAAGGCTATTCAGATCCTAGGCTCTGTCTGCAGGGGCATTGCTAGCAGAGATGGGACCATCCCACTCTGTTCAGAACTTGTCAGGCCACATCTGGAATGCAATGTGCAGCTGTGGTCCTTACAATTCGAAAAAGGTGTGGACACACTTGATAGGCCTCAAAGGAGGGCCATGAAGTTGGTCAAAGTGTTGGAGAATCTTCCCTATGAGGAAAGATTGAAGGAATTAGGTCTTTTCTGCCAGGAGAAGTGAAGGCTCAGAGAGGACCTCATGGCATCCAGTAGTTAAAGGACAATGACAAAGGGGACGGAGGCTCTCCCTTCATGAGGAGCAACTGGGACAAGTTTCACGTCCACATAAGAAAGATTTAGTTATCCAGTGAGAAAACTGATCACTGAAACAACCTTTCTAGGGATGCAGTAGGGCCATCTTTGTTGGAAGTTTTCAATACACAGTTGGACAATGTGCTACATAACCTCATCTAGGCTTTCTTTCCCATGAAAGATTTGACCATATGACCTTTCAAGGTCCCATGCAGCCCGAGATATTCCGTGATTTTATGAAAGAGAAAGAGATAAAGCATATTTAACATCGCTTGGCATGCACTTATCTGTTAAGGTTTTAGTTCATTGGGGAGCATGTGGTCAACAGTTGATTTCAGCAAAGAGTTATAAGGATTTGGTATCTGTGACCTCTGGTTATTGCCTATATCTATTGTTCTTCCCCAGCTGCCAAACTCACTGAACAGCTCTCACACAGCAACAAGCGCACAATTTTCCTTAATTTTCCTTTCAGTTGCTTCCCTGGCACTAAAACTGCAAACCAAAAGACTGTCAACACTCCTCTTGCTGCCAATCCTCCCAGATAGGTTATGGGAAGAAAGTTTCCACCGGTCAAGTTTGAAGAGGAGGAGATTAAAGAAAAGAGTGTGGAACTGGACTGGAAGAACTGACAATTTGAAAGGAAAGGAGGAGATAGTTAGCCATCACTGGTCCATGTTCCTCTCCATTTGTTGGGACTGAAGAGAGTAATCTCAAATTTCTCTTTCTTTTATTGTCTAGAAACTGTACTGCCCATATGTCCCCAGCTCACAGCAGAACCAGAGATGAACAGGAGATAATTTTTCCTTGCTGTTACTTCCACCCTCAACTCATGATGCCATGACTGTTAAAAATATTAAAGGTCCATTGCATTCCAGTCCTTGTTCTGACATGTGTGCCATTATTAGAAAAGTTTCACTTCAACTGTTCCCTAGTAAGAAAAGCTCACAAGAATTCAATCCCATAGATCATTCAGGTGCAGACCACCTTCTCATATGAGGCTAATAGAGTTGTATTTTGCTATGAACTTATACTTTGCTTCACGTATCTTTCTTTTTCTGTAGGGGAAAGATAGTCTTCAATGTCTAAGAATCTCAACAAATGATTCAAAGTGATTGTTGACTGAATCACAGTGTGATATTTTGCAATTTGCTAGAGAAACCAGGAAAGGACACTCTGTGTCTATGGTGGCAACTTTCTGGTAATTTTGTCTGTAGTTTAAAAAAAAAAAAAACAAACAAAAAAACCCCAACCAAAAAGCCAAAAAGCACTTGGATTATTTATTTATTACTCTAACAGAGGGCTGAACGATCCTAGAGGGATCCTGCAACCTCCTGAGTGAATTACTTTTGACATCTCACTTATAATCTGAAACATGGAACTAAATCTCATTTCAGGCAAGCTATACTAACTGGTTTCCTGCACTAAATATACATTGCATAGGAAAAAAAAAAAGGTAAAAAAAAAAGACAAACAAGCCCTACTACTGACATGGATGCTTAGCCTTCTGCTGGTCTTTTTTGTTCTTAGAAATTGGTAATTGCACACAGGTATCTGGATGGTTTTGTAGATGACTTCACTTTCAGTTTCAGACATTTAAATTCTTGTTTGAATGAAGTTTGGTGTAGTGAGTTAAAGCAGGTCAGAGCCTTAGCCCATTTGAACACGATGGTGTAACAGAGTCCCACCTTCCTTTATGGAAGAGATGAGGAACATGTCTCAAAATCTGGAGATACTCAGTGTCCTCAGGCTTTACAAAGGGAAGGTGAGTCTCTGATACTGAACTCACTGCACCTCCTGTGTAAATCATGCCATGTCTCCACAGTTTCCTTGAAGAATTTTAGAAAACAGCTTTTTATTAATATTTTATTAGCCATTGTTTTCTTATAAAAAGACTGGATATATGAGGTCTAATCCAACTACTGTAAGCCAGGAACAATCAAAAACATATATTGTAATGCTTTTCAAGTTTTCTTCCTAGTTTATGAAGACTGTGTGGGTGAAGACAACAATCTGTACCCAGGAGTAATGCAGTGAATCAGCCTGTTCCTTATGGTGAAACGTTCTTTTAACCAGCTGCTGCACCCTGTAGAAAAAAACCCCAAAATACAAATAAACTGCAGATTCTACTTTAATCAATCTCATTAAAAAAAATATTAAGCTGTTGTTCTTAAAACAAAAATACTGCTCTACAGTCTTAATGCAATATTTGTTATTGTTTGGAAACTGTATCGTGATCCCTCACTTTCTATTTGGCTGCAGAAGCAATACTTACTAATCAAGCTAGACTATTATGGAAGTTAGGCAAAGGGACAGAGGGGGAATAGTGCAGAGATCTATTGTCCCAGGGAAGGGTCTCAGAAAGGTTCTTCCCTAACTGCAAACAATGCTGGTTGAGATGCCTTTTTAAGAAATTCAGAATATTATCTGCATAGCCAGTTGGCCAGCCAGGGTGAGAGAGAGGCAAGCACAGCCCTCACTACCTTTCTATCCACTGCTGCTCAGAATAATTGTCAACAATAACCATGACTTGCCTTGCTCATCTCCTGTGCCGGGACAGAAGAGGTGACACACACAGTCACCGCAGAGTCACCTGGATAAGTAGGGATCAGTCTCATTTGATCTGAGTTGGATTGTCACTCTTGGTCCCTTCTTTAGGAAGTAAAGAATGACATGGAAATGGGCTCGCAAACTCAGTGACAACACAGAGTGATGTCTGTTCCTCTACATCTTTTCTGAAACAAACTAAGAGGATTTAACAGAGATATCCTCAACATGAATGAGGACTGACAGTGTTAATTTTTGACCTATATTTACTACCTTACCAGTGTCATTGTGCTAGGAGCATAAGAACATGAATTTTAAAGGTCTGAGAACTTGAGGTAAAACCTGAGGAACCTTGAGATTGTTACTCAGGAGTCTGCTTGAACAGTCACGTGCTGTGACACCTCTTCTATTAATTGTCCCAGTGTGAGAAACCCAAGGAATAGAGCTGGAAGCTCTCCATTACTAGAAACTACTAACACTGCTGTCTTTGCTATACACAGCCCTTTGTGGTTCATATCACTTTGAAGGCACAGTAGGATAATATTCTTTTGTACATTCCCGCTTCACCTTCTGGTCTGACCAGATAGAGCAGTGGCCCAGGAAAGCTGATAACCTCAATAATAATTGTTCTTGTTCACTGTGGACATCTGCTGCAAGTCTCAAGGGAGTTCTAAGGCTTTTGGCAGTGCTT
Organism: Campylorhamphus procurvoides; assembly: GCA_013396655.1. Lineage (NCBI taxonomy): Eukaryota > Metazoa > Chordata > Aves > Passeriformes > Dendrocolaptidae > Campylorhamphus > Campylorhamphus procurvoides. The sequence continues at coordinate 603,116 of WBMV01004075.1, forward strand.
CCATTCCAGATTGTTGTTATGACTACACATATTTGCATTTTAATTTATATGAAGATGAAGTGTTTCAAGCAGTTTTTCTTAGTGGCAGACCTAACCTTGGTCACCTTGCCTTACATGGTCATTGAATAGCACAGTTGATTGGAGCACGCTCTCCCCCTCCCTGTCCCCCTCCACGTGGCCGGGTGGCAGGCCACAGGNGAAGCCACAGGGGGATTCATCAGTGAAAAATAGTCAAGTCCTACCACCCATAGGTCAGAGATCATCAAGAATTGCGTGTTCATACTCAGGGCTCTTTCCTAGGTCCTTGGCAACTGTCCCATGAGGTATAAACCATTAATTGCACTAAATAGAAAATGGACATTCAATATTTCATAGAATCATACAATCATTTAGGTTGGAAAAGACCCTTAAGATCAGGATGCCATTGTCCTTCTTGTCCACCTGGGCACACTGCCAGCTCACATTCTTCTGTTGTTGACCAGCACCTCCAAGTCCTTTTCCATCGAGCAGCTTTCCAGACACTCTTTCCCCAGCCTGTAGTTCTGCATGGAGTTATTGTGACCCATGTGCAGGACCCTGAACTTGGCCTTGTTAAAGCTCATATAATTGGCCTTAGCCCATTGATCCAGCCTGTCCAGATCCCCCTGCAGAGTCTTCCTACCATACGGGAGATCAACACTCCCACCCAGCTTAGTGTTGTCTACAAAATTCCTCAAGGTGCACTTGAACCTCTCATTCAGATCATTGATAAACATCTTAAAGTGAGCTGATCGCAATACAGAGTTGTAGAACACCACTTGAACACACTGGCCACCAACTGGATATAGCACCATTCATCACCACTCTCTGGGCCCAGCCATCCAACCAGGTTTTTACCCTTCAAAGAGTGCAGCTGTCCAAGCCCTGAGCAGAGAGTTTGTCCCACGGTGAGGGAGACAGTGTCAAGGGCTTTACTAAAGTCTAGGTCCACTAAGCAGGTTACCTTGTCATAGAATTAGATCAAGTCAGTTATTTCTGATCTTTCTCTTCCAGAGGCAAAAAGAAGGGTAGCTGCAAAACCTTGTAGCTGGAAGCAGGACCTACACATTTGTGTTACATTCAACCCACTCCCAACCTCCTTCAAACACACCTTAGAGCAAACCTAGCATCAGGCAACATGAGCTACAACATGCTTTCTGTAGAACAGGCTCTGCCTTGCAGCAAAATATGAAATCCTAGCTCACCGAAAATATTTGTAAAAACAGTCCATGAAAAAAGTCAGTGGGAATTAGTAAAGTCAGTAGGAATTGGGCACCAAGGCACGGTCACAAATCTTGTTTGGTGAGGAATTGATTTGGGCATCTGAAATCTTTTAAGATCCAGAACTTCATTCAGTGGATTTGCCCTGTTTCTTTCCCATCCACAAGGTGTGGAAGAAAGGCAATAGCTTTCTTTCGTCCTATTTTGCAGACATTGTAAATGCTCCAGTTCACTGCAGTTACATACATGCTTTTCCCATCAAAATGGTTTATAAATTCAGATTCATGAGGTTGTCTCTACTGCCTGGGTTAAAATATTTCAGAAAGCTGATCTGAAAAGCAACAGGGATAAAGTGATGATTCACTTACTTATGTTCACAGCTTATTTTACTGAGCAATGTAATACTCTAATTTCTTCCAGCAACACCTAAATATGTTAAAATACAGCTGATACTGTGTTATTGTGAGCTTTTGTTATTGTGTATAAATTCTTATGCGGAGCTCCAGTTCTAAAGTGAAGATACAGGCAAACCTTCATACCAAGGCCAGAGGTGTTTACATCCCTGCATTCAGTATGAGAAACTGAAAACTTGGAATGGAATTTCATTCCAACCTTTTTCTTCCTGACATTCAGGGTGGCAGCAGCTGTTAGTGTTGGTGTTAATGACTTTGTGCCCAAAAAGACCCAGCAAGTGACAGATTGTTAATGATTATGTAGGGTAATCATCTTTCAAATGCTTCTAAACTATCCTTTTATTGTTATTGGTATCATTCACTGTCGCTGACCAGATTTCAATCCCATCACTCACAAAGAACCTGTCATTTCAGAAGAAATCAGACTTTAACTTAGGTAGAGCAGCAAATTCCTCACTGGGGGAAAAGAATTAATTCTGCTATTTATGTTAGACGTGGGAATATTTTCTTTAGTCATGGAATACAAGGAGTTGCATACTATTACAAACTCTGTTTTCTATGTATTTGCTGGGATTCCAACATGAATAAGACATACAATGGCCAGAGTGTTGCAAATACTTTTACAAGTGCTGAATTTTAAACATTCAGGTAGTGCAGGGAAATTCAGCAAGGATAGTAACATGCAAGCAAAAAGCCATCCTGGTATTTAGAGGCAGAAAAGCCAAATAAACACTACTGAGTTACTACCCAGGGATGTGGGCTACTATTTACATTGTCATTGTAAGAACATATTTCCTAGGCATACTTCAAAAGCTGGACAGCTTTCAGTTATCTGGAAAAAATCCTGCAACAGAGATACTATATGTGTTTCCATGGGATATGTATGCCTTCTTTTTCTCTGCACTCTCCATTTTTCATTTGTGAGTCATGTGTGTTGGGAGTGGATTGGAGTCCTGCTAGTGGCAGTGAGTGCTCAAACAAACAACAAGCTCTGCTCAACCTTGCAGCAGAGAGAGCCTGGAGGCGAGTCCAGAAGCTGAGTCAATGCGCTCTAACTGAGAGATTTAGTGAGAATACGTCAGCATCAGAAAAGTGATGGCTGGAAATGCATCTGAGCTCTGGG